>APFE031200770.1:131494-171056 GCA_000404065.3 Pinus taeda | reverse complement strand
AGCACAAGAATAACAGAGCTCTAACTTCATCATCAAAGTTTACCCCTACAGAACATAACTGACTTGTAACAATATTAAAATCATTTAAATGGTCTGCAACAGATCCACCTTCGGACATCTCCATATTAAATAATTGTTTCATAAGAAATACCTTGTTTGAAGCCAAGTGTTTTTCATATAGTTTCTCCAACGCCTTAATCAAACCCTCTGTCGTTGTTTCCTTCAAAATTTTGAAGGCGACCGACACTGCGAGGCACAACCGTACTGTTTTGAGTGCCTTTCTATTGAGAAGGTTCCATTCTTCATTTGTCATACCTGTCGGCATCTTTGTTTTTCCACCCAATGGTAGGTATAGATCTTTCTGATACAAATAATCTTCCATTTGCATCTTCCACAGCGAGAAGTTTTGGCCGTTAAATTTCTCGACCCTAAACTTACCATCTTCTGCAATTGCTTCCACTCAAATGAAGAGCCCTTCTTTCCTGCGAGTTTATTAGCCAAATAGACCTTCGGCTTTGATACCAGTTGTTAGAAAATTATATATTACGGAGAAATGGAACACATAAAATATTGCATAAATATAAACACAAAACAAAACATAAAACAAGAGATACACAGATATACTTGGTTCACCCAGTTTGGGCTACGTCCACCCCGAACAGCCAGTCCTTCCTTTCTATTATCCAGCAAAATGAATGGACACAACCTACAGCAGATTCACTGTAATATCCTCTATTTTCTCTCATAGTCTCACCTCTTTGCTTCTCACTCAGAGAATACACATCTATTACACAGCCTCAATACAATGCCCTCATATGAAGAGAGGGGTTTCCTTCTAGGGCAAAAAACCCTAAACTAAACATAAGTTCTACCATCAGATCATCTGCCTAATGAACGGTCCAGATTGACTAGAGATTACTATACTTTTACAAGGCAATTTTACATATGTTTTTAGCTTCGAGGGCACTGCCCGCGACCCCCCGCCGGGGGACCACTGGCCCCCGGACTCCCGCCCCCCACGTGGAGGGGTGTACAAACTTCCTAGGGTATACATCCGGCTGAAACAAAGACATCTGAACAATCATGCTCCACATCCAACAAGTGGCACGATGTTATTGGTGCAATTTGGATGAGTTTCATTGGTTGGCTAGTGGCCAACCATAGGCTGCCACGTGGCCCAGCCAGGGGCCACCACGTGGCAGCCCGAGGGCCACAAAATTCAGGTTAAGGTCTGAGTAGCAGCGGGTGGGGGCCGAACCGGCGACCTCCAAGCAGCAAGTCCAGCCTCCTACCAACACACCATACATTAGCTCTTATTATATATGGTTGTCGACAAACTTTTAATGTTTAAGTTTTATGCATTCTGGGGAAAGGGCCAACCCTTGGGCGCGTGCCACCCCATGGGACCACGGTGGAGCAGAGTGGGGGCCCGGCCGATAAGGATAGGTCATTGGCCTTATCCCCTGGCACGTGGCCCCCCACATGTCCAAAAATTTTGAATTTAAGGCCTTATAGGGCATTTAATCTATTCGACAATTTCCCCTGAAATTAGGTGAAATCGGTGCTTAGTTAGCAGAATTGGAGGCGAATTTGTAGGATGGTGCTGGATTTTGGGGAAATTGAGGTGTGATTAGCAAAAATACTTGGGGAAGCCATAAATTCTTCATTTTTTTACCAAATCAGGAGCAAAAAGAGGCTTGAGAGACATTTTTGGGCATTTTTGAGCCACTGGAACAGGTTTCAGAGCTATCTGAGCATTGTAAATTGATATATTCACACTTTTGAGCATAATAGAGAGGGTCAAGCCATTGGAAGTTGGACCAAGGAAACGTAACCCAAGTGGGGTGAACTCTCTCATCATGCGTTGTTGTGATACTATTTTGATGATGTTCATGTTTGTTATATTTTGTTGTTCAGTCATTTGTTTATGTTAATTTTTACATGAAATTTACATAAAAACACTCAAAAACTCATGTTAAAAGTTGCAATTAACCTCATGAATCCTTAAGCAACTCCTTCATCATGTGTTGTTGTGATATTGTTTTGGTGATGTTTATGTCTGTTATATGTTGTTGTCCAGTCATTTTTTTATGTTAATTTGTACATGAAATTTACATAAAAACACTCAAAAACTCATGTTAAAACTTGTAATTAACCTCATGAATCCTTAAGTACTTTTAGATATTCTGAAGAGGAATTTAGCACAGTAAAACTAATTTTCCCATTCAAATCAAGTTTGGTATCACAGCGCTTGGTTTTAATTATGCAAGGAGAATTTAACTATTTGCAAGTGAATGTGATGGTTACAAGGTTGAAGCTCAAGAGAGGAGAAGGGAAGCTAGTTGAAAGTCCTAAAGTTGGGTCAAGGAGAAGGAGTGCAAGGTTGCCACAATCTCCACCACCAATTCTACCTCAAATTGCAGTTGAAGCTTCAGTGAGTATGTCACATGAGAGGGAGCCTGCAAATATGACAAAGGATGAGAAGGTCTTTAGTAATGCTTTCTTTGACATGAGAGAGATGGTAAAAGTCCTCTATGAAGAGAGGAATACAATACTGCAGGGTGAAATCTCCAAGCCTCTAAAAGGAGAAGGTTCTTCAGGAGGAGGAGCTAATGGAAATGGAGGTAAACCTCCACTCTCTCCACCATCATATTCATCTTCATCTTCACAGGCATCTTAACCCTTTTCCACTAATACAACCCTTACTCGTACTTATCAACATATCTCAAAAAAAATTGATAAAACACCATTGTTAAAACTTGATGTTAAATTTCAACTGCCCATGTTAAATTTTTTTTTTAGAACTAACATTTGAATTAAAATCAATTTTTTAATTATTTTATTAGTAATATTATTAATGTAGTTACAACTTGCTATTACCCCTATTTTTATAACTAACTTCACCATTTTTTAGATTTAATAACTTGGTTGCCTTTCTTATTAATTATTTATTTTTTTTTTTTATTTATTTTTATTTTTATTTACTTATTTATTATTAATTATTATTATTTATTATATTTTAGTCTATTATTCGATTAATTTCTATTTATAACTATTATATAGTTAATTAATTATTAGTAATTGGTATATTGGATTAGGCCTTTGACTTATATATATCCTAATTTTTTATATATTATATATTTAATAATGTTTATAATTTAACTATTAATTACTCTAACTTTTTAGATACAAATTCTTCAGTAACTAATTATTAGTGTAAATTAATTAAGGTTATAATAGATATAAATGGTTAAAAAGTGTCTGTTCATTTTTATGATTTTAATGAACCTAAATGAATTTTTATAATAGAACACTGGTTATTCCCCTAATCCAGTCAAATCTTGTTGTTGTCGATATAGCCGTTACTTGGTCTTGGAATTCAGCCGTTGGAGTTTCCGCTCTATCTATTTAATCATACTAAGCCTGATCTGATCATTCAACTTGTCCTGACGATGAACCACACTTATTGGTTCGAAATGCGTCGACAAATGGAATTTCTTGTGATTTACACCGAAGAAACTCTCTTATATTTGATATGGATCACAAAAGCCTTAATTCAACAAAGGAAAGGCATTGGTCTGTGGTTCTTGAAACCCCACAGGGAGGCTTTTATCCCTAAAAGGAGCCAATGTTAGCCTTGTTGGCATGTGGCCCAAAATGGATCCAAAAATGCTCTCTAAAGTCTTCAAAAGCTAGTAAAATCAGGGCAAAAATCAAAACAATCGTAGGAGAATAACCCTTAAAATGGCGGAAAAACACTATTGGGAGGCAAAAACCCAAGGAAACAGCAAAAAAAATGAGTATCAGAGGTCTGAACAGTGAAATGCACAGTAGCCGTCAGATCTGGCTGATCAACGGTCTAGATCTGATTGACGGTCACAATCGGTGGTGGCAATCGGCAGATATTGGCGCGGACCATATGAAACTTGCAATAGCGACCGGCGAAGTCAAAATGGACCGTCGATTAAGCGCGTAGATCGACAGCTCACGTTGCATCAAAGGTTCGCTATCGGAGATTACAAAGAGCGCTTGCAAATGGCCCAGGGCATGAGTGATATGCGATTGCGATTAATCGCATCGCAATATCGCAATCGGCAAACACAACGGAGCGGGGCCTATACACACACACACACACACACACATATATATAGAGATATATGCGCAATACGGTCAACCAGACCCGATAACATTATGAACCATATTATATATATATTGAAATCCAGGAAACGCCTTTTTCCTTTCTATCTGTGTATTTCGTTTATTAAACGAAATACAAAGGATGAAGCGTCGATGTGACATTACAAACCCGAAATGGTTTATTAATGTTGTTGAACACCATTTCAAATCCGATAAAGCAGGATTTTCACATTTTAATGTATTTTCCAATATAAAGGGAAAATCACAAAACAGACAGGATTTCAGGAGAGCCAAAGGCGATAAGTGGTTTGGGCTGGGCTCCGCCCAATCCCATACTGCCACGTGTCCAGGCTGAGGAGAGAGAAAACCACCCTCATTGGGTGGTTAACTCCCATACGAAAGAGCCCCCCGAAATGGATCACAACTATTGGATCTAGAGCTCCTAGATCAAAGGTGGAGATGTGATATTACTACAAAAGCGGACCCAATAGAGGAATAGATAATATTTAAGGAATTTTGAAGTCCAGAATGAACAGAGCTTGGCAGGATTTCACAGCGATACAACATTTTTGTGTAAAACAAAAAACAATCATTTGGTATTCAAAAGGATGTCAAAAGCCCGAAGACACATTCCTTTACGAAATAGAGGTCGGGAAACAGAAGCCGGGGGACAGAGGCCGTGAGACAAATTGCTGGGAGATAGATGACCAGAAAGGAAAAAATGGCCACAGCACGATGCAGCGCACAACAGAAGCAATCATGGAGCATCGCTAGCACGAGTGAGCCACCTGACAGCGCAGCGCATTTACCAGAATTTGGTTACTATGTTGTTAGAAGAAAGACCTTTGGCTCATATCTGTTAAATCGTGGCATCAAGCAGTTAGAAGCTAGAGGGGATAGATTAAGACACCTCGAGCCTCAGAGAGCCCGAGGGCATTGTAAAAGGCCTATAAATGGATAAAAGTTAGAAGTAGTAAGTGTTCAACTTTTGGAGACTGTGGATACTCTGCTACTCTAGCGGCTCATCTTCATTCCAGCAACATAAGCTTCTTTCGTTGTTACATGTTCAATTCCCATTTTCTCTTCTGTTCTAAGCTTGCACTTGAATGGGTTATTCATGTTTTTCACTGTGTCTAATGCCAGATAACTGTCATCTTATCTCTGCGTTAATAAATTAGATTTGCAAAGCTTCATTTATTTCCTGTAGCTGGTCATTCATATGTGTGTATGTATGCATCTGCTAGTACAGTCAGTATTCTTCATCTATCCATTGAATCTATAAACTATTGAATATTAGTGGTCTAAAGCCTTGTAAAGTTGATGGTGTTCATGCATGTCTTGAGTGAAAACAGTGTTGAAACAGTCATCTGACTTGATCCAAACCATCATCCATTTCAATAGTTCAGAGAACAATATTGAAGCTTTATATGTTACTGGACATCTCCGAGTTACAACCTAGGAGAGCTTCCTGGAGTGAACATAATTAGCATTGTTTCCGAGGAGAGGATATTGAAGCTCAGCGTCCCTGGGAGATGACACAAATCCAACGTTGATGATAGACAAAGTTTGGGCACTTTTTCGGTTGTAATCATCTATCTGGCAACTCTATTGGAGGACAAACCTCTTGGCGACTCCACTTCATAATTTTGGCTCAGTTTGTGAGGCATACTCGGAGATTTGACATGGCAGCAAATCAATGATACTTTTGCGGAGGACTTCAAGGAAGACTTGGAGGATCAACAGGTTTATATCAGTATCCAGCGATTAGGGTTATACAAAGTTTCATGCGGGTACCCCACCTTCCCATGTGCAGACATCATCAGTTGGATTGTCTCCACATAAATCCAAAGACTATGAAATTGAGCAGTGCCAGCAAGATAGAGCTTTCCACCTTCAGGGCTTGGAACTATCAGCAGATGTATCATTTACCTCCGCCGATGAACCGCATGGACACACTTTTCTATGCCACCCATAGCTTTGTGAACACTAGAGATATTCTCAAACATTGGATGAAAGAGTTGTTAAAGTTCAGAACGACACTAAACATGATCTGAAAATCACTCTTGAGTGATCTCAGTTAATTAATTAATTAATGAAGTAATTACAAACTCATGTGTTGGTGTGTGTCTATGTTATCTTAGGCAACGGATCGATCAGATTGCAAAATACATAGATGCTAGAAACTGGAAAACAGTGAGAGAAACACAATAAGAAACACAGGAACACAATGAATTAACAAAGAGTTCACCCAATCCTCCTGGGCTACGTCTCCAGTCCAGCGTTCAGTGGTGGCCTTTCCTTATTGTGTCTTTAAAGCAGAGTTTTTACATGAGGAGCTCAATTTTGAGTCTCCTGAAATAGAGGATGCTTAGCAGGGTGGTTCTTGGATTCCCCAAGCCACTAGAGTGCATAGACTCTTCCTTGCTAAGTCTCGACCTCGACTGGTCTTGAATGGGATGAGTCCAATTTGGTACCCAGTTCCCAACAAATATCATCTCAGGGATTGCTTGAACCTCTCAATCCTTTTGTCTGCTCGATGCTCCCTTACTCTGCAGGTTAGCTCAGCTCTTTGTTTTCTGCTTCTTGCTTATTCTCTGTCATGTCTCTCTATCTCATTATCTCCTTCTTTTTTACAGTGCTAGCTTGCTTTCGCTTCGCGCTCTCTCCTGTCTCTGTCTCTGTCTGTTCATGGCTTAAACCCAATATATCTCATGACTGTTTGCTTCCTCTTCCGCCCCTTCGGATCGCCTGCTGATGTTTGCTTGGAGTTCCCTACCTCTGCGTCATCGCCAACGTCTCACAGGGAAGTGGCCACTTGTCCTCTCAAACTGCGCCAGCTCTTCCTCAAATGGTTTGGTATTTCAGTTACGTTGTGTAATGATTCATCCGCCAACTTAGTGGTCATATCGGACTTCAAACTTTATTTGATGTAGCTTATTTTCCCTTCAGATCCGGTTTCTCATCGGGTTGCAATCTCCGCAGTCAAATCTGGAGCCCCCAGATCCTACGGTGTTCGCTCTTATCGCGTGGTTGACTTGCTCGACCATTAACCCGTGATGCGAGGCGGTTTTCTCTCTCATCTGCTGGACACACATCGTGCAATGTATGGAATCGCTCGTTCTCCTGCCAAATCCGCTTACCACCCAACATGCCTCTGATATTCCGTCGATTTTGGAGCGTGGGGCCCGCCTTTTGCTTTAGCTTTCCCTATGGTTTCCTAGCTTCCCATGCGACCGAGTGCTTCGGGGCTTTTCCTTTGCGCATCAAAAACGGCCTCCGTTTTCCAATCCATACTTCCTAACTGCTAGTTTGCGTCCTGCGCAGTCTCCATGGGCCTCAGTCAGCGTGCTTTGATCGAGGTCCTCATCATTCCTTGCTGGCTACAAACTGCCATTGTCCAAAGGTCCTTCCTGATAGCTCTTTGTTCACAGTTTTTGAAGTATGTCGTGATTTTGATACAGTCATAACACTTTGAGAATTTTTATGGATCCAATTCGGACCACGGCCTTCCCACTGAAAAAGCTTTTGGACCACCAAAAGTTGGTTTTCAAGCATCGACTAAGTGAGGGTACAATTGTCTCACTTATCCAATCTCTATCCACTTTACACTGGTCGGCTTTGAACCCTTGAGCCCAACTCTGAGGTACTCAACATCTCCCCAGCACGTCGTCCTCACCTTCCTCTCTAGAACTATGTCTTCTTGCAATTCACTAAGATATTCAAGTAACAGGTCATCAATAGAAGGCAATTGACTCTGCTCTTCGGGATCTTCAATTAGTGATGGTTCAAACAATCTCAAGCAATCTACATTTACGACTGAGTAGATGTGCATGTAAGCTGGTAGATTAAGGCAAAAATCATTCTCACCAATCTTCTCAAGTATCTTGAAGGGTCCATACCTGATAGGCTTTAGCTTTTTACCTTCATTTTGCATCATGTCCTTGCTGATATATAACCAGACTTGGTCACCAACTTGGAAACCATGCTCCATCCGATGCTTTTCATGCCTTGCCTTGTATTTGGCTTGGCTTTTTTCCAGTTGTCCCTATACTGCATGGTGGATCTCTTAGATCTGTTCAATGAACTTAGTTGCCATGTCCACATCACTATGTCCCTCAACTATGGTATCTTTGCCAAAGACAAAATCCAAAGGAGACCTTGGTGTGAAACCAAAACAGGTCTCGAAAGGAGATCTCTGTGTAGAAAAATGTTTGCTCTGTTGTAAGCATGTTGCACATAACATAAATGTTCATCCCAAAGCTTAGGATGCTTGCTGCAATATCCCTTGAGTAACTGGATCACTGTCCTATTAACTACTTATGTGTGACCATCAGTTTGTGGATGAAAAGTTGTGCTTTTCTTCAGTTTGGTGTCTATCAATTCCCACAGACTTAACCAAAACTTCCCCACAAATCAGGTGTCTCGATCAGATACAATGGAAGTGGGTAATCCAAAATGAACCCATACATGTTGAAAGAACAGTTTTGCAGTTTGTTCAGCTGTAATATGTTTATTACAAGGTATCAAAAATACACATTTTGCTAAATCTATTCACAACAACATACAAATAATCATGACCTTTCCTAGATTTAGGCAGTCCTCCAACAAAATCCATGGAAACACTTTCCCAAGGGTGAAAAGGAACTGGTAATAGAGTGTACAAGCATAGTTTTCTACTGTTGGGCTTGCTTTTTGCGCACATAGTACACCCTCTTACATATCTAGAAACTGTCTTATTCATTTTTTGCCAATAACAAAAATCTTTGCAACTGTGCAACTATTTTACTTACCCCAAAGTGACCCGATATTAGAAAAGTGTGTGCTTCTCGAATTATCTTTACTCTTTCAGTTTGTGGAATGCATAACTTCCCACAGTGGTATAAGAGTCGATCCTTTACATGATAATCCAATTCTTCCACTTGTTTTTCTTGACTAGTTGCATATACATCTTTAAAGTCTACATCTTGAGCATATTGTTCAATGTAACTCTCATGTAACACAGAATTATGCTTAAGCATAGTAGATGCATTTATAATGGGTTTAGATAACATATATTCAACTTTGTTATGTATGCCCTTTTTATATCTGATGACTAAATGAAACTGTTATAGAAAACCCATCCATCTATAGTGTCTTGATTGCTGCAACTTAGTTTAGGAAGTGTAGATATTGAAGTGGTTGATGATCAGTATGTTATTACTGTCTCTTTTGCCCATTAAGTAATGTTTCCACTTTTTCACACTCTGTACTAATGCATACAATTCTTTATCATATGTAGGATAGTTAACTACTGCAGAATTAAATGTCTCAAAATGATAACATATGGGTTTATTGTGTTGTGTCAACACTGCTCCCATGGCATAATCACTGGCATCCATTTGGATCTCAAACGATCTTTGAAGATTAGGCAGTGCTAGTACAGGTGTTGTACTGATCTATTCTTTCAAGGTGTCGAAGGTTTTCTGTTGTTTTCCTCCCCACTGAAACACCTTGTTCAATCTTGTTAAAACATGTAAGGGAGCTGCAATTGAGGAAAAGTTAGAAATGAACTTCCTCCAATATTGTGTTGCTCCTGAGAAGCTTCTAACTTCTGTAGCAGATTTGGGTTTAAGCCAGTTCACAATGACTGCCACCGTAGAGGGATCTATCTTCAATTCACCACCCCCTACTATATGTCCCAAATAATTCAAAGATGTTTTACCCAATTCACATTTTGAGAGTTTAACATAAAGTTTTCTCTTTTCAAAACATCTAGTGTCTGCTTAACATGCTTTAAGTGTTTTTCCCACGTTTTGCTACATATCAGAATGTCGTCCAAATACACAGTAACAAAATCATCAAGAAAAGGTATGAGTACATCATTCATTAATCTCATGAAAGTAACAAGAGCATTAGTTAAGCCAAAAGGCATAACTAGCCACTCATACAATCCCTGCTTCGTTTTGAAAGCAGTCTTCCATGCATCTTGTCCTGCAACTTTGACCTGATGGTATCCACTATGCAAGTCTAACTTGGAAAAATTAACAACTTCTTTCAATTGATCTAAAAGATCATCTATGCGAGAAAGGGGATAATGATTTTTTATTGTTATCTTATTCAGTGCTGAGTAATCAATGCACATTCTCCACGAGCCATCTTTCTTTCTCACCAAAACAATTGGTGACCCACATGGTGATGTGCTAGGTCTGATGAACCCTTTCTCGAGCAACTCCTACACATTCTTCTTGATTTTTGTGTTCTCTAAAGCGGACAACCTGTACATTCCAATGTTAGGCAATGGAGCATCTTGCTGCAAAATAATATCATACACTATTTCCTTTTTGAGTGGAATACCTTTAGGTTCTTGAAACAAAATATCATACTCTGAAACAACCTTTTCTAAATCAGCGTCCTGTTTAGCATTACTTCCATTCTTTCCTCTAGCTTCTAAATGAGTAGCTTGTACGAATACCTCATCTATACTAGTCGAATTAAACATGAGGATAGTGTGCCTCATGTAGTTGTGTAGACCACCAATGTATTTCAACAGAGTCTCAGGTGAGTCTAATGAGATTCCTAGAATCAATGCTCTCTTTCTAAATTCTTGAGTGTATCCCTGTACACTTTGCCCTTTCAACTGTGGAAGAGTTTGCCAGCTCATCATGGCTTCTTGCATGTAGGCCAATGGATAGAACTGTTTTTTTATTGCAGAAACAAAGTCACTCCAGACAAAGATAGTCTTACCATGTCTCTTCAGGTCAGCTTGGGTCCTGCCTTCCCACCAAACCAGGGCAGTGCCTCCAAGGCGTAGGCTTGCCCGCTAAATCTTTCTTTTGTTTGAGTCGATATTCTGCACTCTGCAATAAACATCAATTTGTCTAATCCAATTGTCCAGGTTTTCTGTATTCAACTCTCCATCATATATAGGTAAATCAAATCTGACATCTAGTTTAATCAAAAATGCCTTATTTTTATGTCCAGGGCTATTAGGGGGTGTGATAAAGCTTTCTTCTTTCCCCTTGCCTTTTGAGTGGTCATGGAAGTGAGACTCATCTTCTCCTTTATCTTGTTTGGAGCCTGATGAATCTTTATCTTTGTGTTTTCTAAAGTCCCTATACATTTCCTCTACCATGGACTTTATGGCTAGGAAACTATCTATGAATTGAGGGTCTAGCCCCATAGAACCTTCCTCTGACACTGTTTTCCGAGGATAAACTCTCCCAATTTCAAGATTAGTTTCGACTAACTCTCCTCCTAATTTGAGCTTTGATCTAGTTAGCATTCAACAGCGAAATCCAACACAAGCTCGTTTAACCTTAACAGCCTTGAGCTCTGATACCACTTAGTCTGAAAATCACTCTTGAGTGATCTCAGTTAATTAATTAATTAATGAAGGGATTACAGACTCATGTGTTGATGTGTGTCTATGCTATCTTAGGCAACGGATCGATCGGATTGCAAAATACATAGACGCTAGAAAACGGAAAACCATAAGAAAAACACAGTAAGCGACACAAGAACACAACGAATTAACAAGGAGTTCACCCAATCCAACTGGGTTACGTCTCTGGTCCAGCTTTCAGTGGTGGTCTTTTCTTATTGTGTCTTTAAAGAAGAGTTTTTACAAGGAGGAGCTCAATTTTGAGTCTCCTGAAACAGATGATGCTTAGTAGGTTGGTTCTTGGATTCCCCAAGCCACTAGAGTGCACAAACTCTTCCTTGCTAAGTCTCGACCTCAACTAGTCTTGAATGGGATGAGTCCAATTTGGTACCCAATTCCCGACAGATATCCTCTCAAGGATTACTCGAACCTCTCAAGCCTTCTGTCTGCTCGATGCTACCTTACTCTGCAGGTTAGCTCGGCTCTCTGTTTTCTGCTTCTTGCTTATTCTTTGTCTTGTCTCTTTGTCTCAATGTCTCATTCTTTCTTACAATGCTCGCTTGCTTTCCCTTCGCGCTCTCACCTGTCTTTGTCTCTGTTTTTCTTTGTTCATGGCTTAAAGCCAATACAGCTCATGATTGCTCGCTCCCTCTTCCGCCCCTTCGGATCGCCTGTTGTTGTTCGCTTGGAGTTCCCTGCCTCTGCGTCATCGCCAACATGTCACAAGGAAGTGGCCACTTGTCCTCTCACGAACTGTGCCAGCTCTTCCTCAAACGGTTTGGTATTTCAGTTACAATGTGTAATGATTCATCTGCCAACTCAGTGGTCAAATGGGACTTCGAACTTTATGTGTTGTAGCTTATTTTCCCTTCAGATCAGGTTTCTCATCGGGCGTAATCTCCACCGTCAGATCTGGAGCCCCCAACTCGTACGGTGTTCGCTCTTATTGCGCAGTTGACTTGCTTGACCGTTAGCCCGCGATGAGAGGCGGTTTTCTCTCTCATTCGCTGGACATGCGTCGTGCCATGTATGGAATTGCTCGTTCTCCTGTGAAATCCGCTTACCACCCAACATGCCTCTGATATTTTGCCGGTTTTGGAGCGCGAGGCCCGCCTTTTGCTTTAGCGCTTTCCCTACAGTTTCCCGACTTCCCATGCAACTGAGCGCTTTGGGGCTTTTCCTTCTCGAGGGGTTTTTCCCAAGGATGCGCAATTAGCACTAATTTCACATAAAAAACGACCACCGTTTTCCGATCCAGACTTCCTAACTGCTAGTTTGCATCCTGCGCGGTCTCCATGGGCCTCAGTCAACGTGCTTTGACCAAGGTCCTCGTCGTTCCTTGCTAGCTACAAACTGCGATTGTCCAGAGGTCCTTCCTGATAGCTCTTTGTTCACAGTTTTTGAAGTCTGTCATGATTTTTATACAGTCATAGCACTTTGAGAATTTTTATGGATCCAATTCGGATCAAAACACCAAAGATATTGTAAAGCATTGGGTGAAAGAGTTTTCAAAGTTCAAAACGATACACAATCATGTTTACAAGACTAAGTCTCTCGGGAAGGCCTGCTAATTCTTGATCATCTTTTCATGTCGATTATACAGTGAAGAGAGCACGGAGACCTTCCCTAAAGGTTGGGTAGTTGTGTTAGACCAGTTGGCGAATGATGGAAGGCCATTCAACTGGTCGGACTTGTTGACTCTTTAGTTGAAAGTCCATGTGACTAATACCCAGAGTCCACCCAAGGATGAGCAAGTGAGATTCTATATCTCTGATACTTACTTGATGTAATATGTGCCCAGCATCATTTTCCTGGCATAAGCTACAACATGGACAGCGAAAGACACTGTGGTCAACATTTATTGCAAGTTGCTTTCTGACTGCAGCTACAGAGGATTTATGGCGATGTTCACTGACCATTTCATTATCCCGTTGTACAAGTTGATCTTCGAGTAGGATCCACCTTTCATGTCCTAAGAGGCGATGGAGGGAATAATTGACATTGAAAATTGGTATACCTCACCTGACGGTACCTTCATCAAGATGTTTTGCAGAGAGAAGGCTCTGCATGTTATACCAAGGTATGCCACAGACAAGTTGGTCATGCAAAAAGTCTCATATCACATCTCCACAGGGTTATCAGCAGGGTTGCATAGGAGGAACAAGGCACTATGGCCTGCTCTTTCTTTGCGGATTGGATTGTACGAAATTAAGAGCTTGAAGGATGCAGAGGTCGAAACTAAGGAAATAATGAAGTTCGAGTTAGGCACAAATACTTTAATTCATATGATCCCCATGGTATTTGCAAGAACCACTGTGCGAAGGCATATTATTCATGGATCCATGGGACATTTCATTGGCACGAGGAGGGCCCTTGGAGGTGCTACAATGACTCCAAGCTCCACAAGCCGGTCAGTATAACCACAACTTGGAAAGTTTCTCCGCAAGTAGCAGTGGCGCAGGAAGCAACAACAACAACATCAATAAGCAGGAAGCCTGCAGGACAAAGGAAAGAGGAAGATTGTCGAAAACTCAAAGGTATAGCAAAGCTACAAGATGAGAGCAAATCCTATCTCGAAGAAAGCACTGGTGGCGAAGAGGGAGTAGCGGCTAAAGAGAGCAGAGCGAAGGAAGAGAGAAGAGCAAAAGTTGGAGGAAGAATAACGAAAGTTGCAAATAACGAAGAAGAAGTTGAAAAAGAGCAAGAAATGAAGAGAGAGAGGGAAGAGAAGCAAAAACAGGGGGAAGAAGAAAGGAAAGGCACGATGATAGAGCAAACAGCGCCCACTCAACCCGCAGTTGAAGAAGAGTGTGAACAAATGCAGGATCAGGAGCTTGCTCAGTGGATTGAGCAACTCACTGAAGTGGCGGACATGGAGTTGGGGCAAGAGCCATGGGATTAAAACACTGACCTCATGCCGAAAGCACCTGAGGTCACCTCTCGGTCTCCACCACCTCCAGTGTCAGAACCAATCCCAAGCGAGCAAGGAGAGGTTGTTCTCCTTGATGATGATTCGATGATGGATGTGTACAATCTATCATTTGACGAATTGCAAAAGAAGATTATACGGGGGCGGAGAAAACTCTTTCTGGATGATCACGCGTCACCTGCATTCATGAAGGAAAGGGTGATAGTGCCAGGTGTTAGAAAGCATCCAGTGGCCCTTGTCAATGCCACCTTGGCTTATGCAGGGGCCACAAGCTCAAATGTTAAGCTCTTGTTAGCTGAGAATGAACAAATGGCAAAGAACTTGCAGGGAGTTAGGCAAGAGGCAGAACAATACAAAGAGAAGAGTGCAGCTTCTGCAATGGCAGGGATGAGGAAATCGATACTTGTTGAAGTATCAAAATTGAAACTACCATGCGGAAGCTCTATGATAGATTCATCACCATGCATAAAGCAATTATCCGTGTGCATGGCTTACAAAAACGGAGCAAAGAGTTTGTTCAAACTCTCAGGGACATATATTTTGTCATCACCCATGTGCAAGAGTGGACAATGTGGTACAAAGGGGCCCCGCTTCACTTGCCAAAGATAATGAAGCCACAGGCAGAGCTAGACAAAGCAAAGGTATGTATGTTGATCTATGACCAACTCGCTCCATTCATCCGCAGCATACAGGCTTCATATGCACGCTTGTATAAGAGTTTGGATGTCATGGTGAGAACACACAGGATCCCTTCAGTGGGTTCCCTCACCGAAGCTAAGCACAATAACCAAGTCCGGCTAAAGATCGACAAGTACATGGAGCAGCTAAGGCGAGAGACCACCAGAGATGACTTGGAGTTGAGTGCACTAACATGCAGAGGTACATTGGTGGTCTTGTCATGGTCAATACCATGTTGCACATGCTTCAAGATGAGTTGGACACAAATTCCAAGACCATATACCCAAAAGCTATGGAGGCAAGAGTCCGCTATTAGAAAAACACCATCAAGAAGTTTGGGGACATCATCGCACAGTACCAAGCGTGGCATCAGTTCGTGACCGAAAAGCATCAAGTGGACGTTGCCAAGTTGGCTTTCCCCAAACTTCGGAGTCATATTGTTTTGTCTTGTTAGGTTGTCTCTAACCTATTTTGTCTCACATGGGTACATGTGGAAAATGTAATATTATTTGTCAATATGTTGTAAGTGAAATTCCAAGTGTCATTAATGGAATGCGAACAGTCACTATATAATGTAATGAGTTATTTGTAAAGGAATTGAAGAATCATAAGGGTGGTCAAGGAGTCACAAAGAGGAATGTCAAGGGTCACCTCACCCTTTGTTATAAATAGAACTTCATAACTCATAGAACAGGGTTTTGGAAGACAAGCTTTTGGCTTAGAAAATTCTTGGGAGTATTGTGATGAGCTTTGGCTTCTCCACAACGTAGAGCAAGTACACTTCTTTGGAGGAGCAAGGTTCTTGACTCTAATGTTCCACCCACTGGGGTTAGTGTTTTAATGGTGTATGTTTGGATGAAACTTTCACTTATAATAATAATAACAAAGCCAACACGTTGTCATGCATATGTTGTTATTGTAGTTGGACTATTTTGGTTGCTTTAGCAATGTATGTTGTTTAACTTATGCATTTGGTTATGAACTACTTTGTATGCAATTGTATAAATATTATTGAATGTGTGAGTTGGATTAACTCGTCACTTTAATTTGTGGATTATTCTACATTTTAGCTTGTGATGTCATTCCGCTCGTGTGTTTCTTTCAGGCTGCGTACTATTACACTTCCTTTTCTTTTCTGTGTGTTATAACCCCCATGTATCTCACTTGACTCACTGCAAGGTCACACACTTGCTTCCCTTCAAAATTATCATACTTATCTCCGCGCGCTATCGCAGTCAAGTTATTACATTACCATCCACTGGTAGAACTCCTACTCCAAATGGTCTAAGGTCTAATTGGGACTTCTTACCGGGGAGATCTCCTAAATGTTGGCGAGTTCAGCACCATCAACAAAATGTTTACCACAAATTGTAGTGGGCCTCAAAACATCATCTGACATCTAGTGAAACCCTACTGAATTTAGATCTATCCCCTGGGTACAAAACACATCCTCTGATCGATCGTGGAGAGGGATGTGGAGATCTCTAGTCAGAGAATTGAAGTCACCTAGGGGGATGACTTCCCCATCAATAGAGTATTGGGTGATGTTGATGTACAAGTCTATAAAGGGGTCCCCATTTGAGCCATTATGGATGGCAAATGGTGAAGACGCTGGCGGAAAGTAACAGATTGCAATGTAGATGTCCCTCTTAGGAGAGACTCAAACGCTAATCTGAATCCACATAAACCTCGCAAGCTCATCTTCAGCGACCAAAAATACCATGTTCTAAAGCGAGTCACTAGTCAAACAAGCAACTCCACTTAATCCTTTGACCCCCCCAAACTCCTTGTCTTCTGCCTGCAAACTGAGATCCAATGGTAACCTACAATATTTGGGAGAGGTTGAATAGGGCTCACATGAGTCTTAATCATGAAGAGGATGTCCATTGATTCGAGAGCGTCATACAAGAGTCTTAATGATGACCAAAAAGATCCATTGTCATTCCAACAACAAATAGAAATGCTTGTACCCTATCGTCTGAACTCGTCATTTGGAACCTCTTGTTCAAGGTTCCCACCCAGGTGGGAAGGAGACACGAATGACTGTCGAACTATTCTTGATAACTATCCATTTCCCTACCTGCGGTGCTGCCCTAACCTATTCTCTAGATTGTTTAAGTTTCACAACCTATGCTCGAGTGAGGTCCTCAGCCAAGGAAATCTTGTTGGGAAGAGAAAACAACTTCCACTTAACCCTTATGGCACGAAGTCGAGAACTTGAAGAAGAGGGTGGAGTCATAGCCCAACCAAGTTCTGTCTAGAGTTATATCGGGGAGTAAGGGTATCCGAAAAGAACCTAGCCCCCAATTCCATAGGATCCAGAGAGGGGTGAAGTAAGGGAGGACCTCTCACCTTGAGATTCAATTCTCTTGCTCGTATGGTGCATTCTTCCATAAGTTTTGCTTGCACCACCTCCTCAACTGCTACAAGAGGGGTAGGAGTTTAAAAGTTGTATCCTTCCCCCGAACCACTTGTGCCCAAGAATTGATGTGTGTCTCAATTTCTTGTTTGAAAGTGGCTTGTTGGGATCAGAGTTCTTCCTACTTGCTTTTAAGGTCGAGAATCTCTACATGCAACACATCATTTGGAGGACGGAGAATTTCTTGCTATTTTCTTTCATGTAATATCTTCTTAAGGGCTAAATTATCCCCTTCCACCTCTGAAAGGGTGTGTATTTCTAAATAGATCTTGTTATTTTTAGTTTCAAGAAATTCCATTTTCCTAGAAATTTGTTTTACCTAGGATGTCCGGAATGAGAAGTGTGACTCCATGATACCAGTGTCAAGTTGTACCTCAGCCATGACCACTGCAGGTTCAAGTGAAGCTAGGGGCTATAACAAGATTTCAAAATTTTGATTGACATCCATGTCTAAGTCCATCAGAGACCTTGTGTACTGATAGAGAATCCCAGGGGATGCAAGAAAGTCTGGCAGCGTGGAGAAAATGCACTGAAAATCACGAAGCCCTCAAAATTCCCTAGTCAACAAAATTTGAACGCGTGCATGCAAGTTCCGTCTCAGGGATACACACGCATGCAAGTTCCGTACTAATAGAGAATCTCAGGAGATGCAAGAAAGTTTGTCCACATGGAGAAATCAGGGTGAGAATCACAAAGCCTTAGAAATCAAACCTCAATCAACGAATTTCGAACACATGCATGCATGCAAGCTCTGTCTCAAGGACACATGCATCATGAAACCCTCTGAATCGAACCCCAATCAACGAATATCAAACGCATGTATAGAATGTAAGCATGTTGACGCAGTTCTCAAAGGTACGAAATTTTAGGGTACTCCTACGTACTAAATTTCCATGTTTTTTTCAAAAATGAATATTCAACTATTTCTATGTTTTCAGACAAGGTTAACAAGAAGAGATTACAAGGTTAAGAAGAGATAACCTAGGTGAGTAATTTAGTAGTGAGACCTACAATTAAAGTGAAAATGAAAAAAAAAAATGTTAGCATGTTGAAGGACAAAGAAAATGGTCCTCATATGAAAGAGGAAGAATATTTTAAAAGTTGAGCTGGTAGGTCTAATTTTCCATGCTTTTTCAAAAAATGAATATTCATCCATTACTATTTTTCCAAAGAATATTTTAGGAATTAGATTATGCATATTTCCAAACATGAATATTCATCAATTTCTATTTTTTAAAATTAATTTGCTAAAACTTTATATAGATTAAGTTTATTTTGCCATATTGCCTAAAAAAGAATAGAAATTTAATATTTTATAAAAATATGATCAATCATTTTATAGTTTGTATATATTAATACTCGCCTATGAAGTTTTTGTAAAATTAAAACCAAAAAAAAATACTTCAAAAAAGATAAAATGAGTGGCAATAACAATCATTTGAGGACATAGAAAAAATAGTTGGGTGGAAGAAACTATCTTATTTCAAAGTTGTTTAAAAAAAAACCAAAGTAGTGGTTTAAAGCTCAAAAAGAGTGTCAAATAAAAAAAGTCAAATAGTAACACTGATTGCAATCAGATTAAGACAATGATCAAATGTCTGGATCAACCAAAAAAAAATCATCTAAGAATCAATAAAGAAGTTAAAATGCAGCAAAGGGTATGAAAATCAATGCTTGGAAGTAGAGCAAGCAATCTTCTCTATAAGCCTGAACAAGGACCAATGTTTGAAAAAGAAATGGATGACGGACCAGATAAAAATCTTTTGGAAAATTTGAGAAATCCAACCAGGATGTCAATTTTGGAAAGCATGGAGGGGAAATGATGAATCTGCTGCAAAGAGAAAAAGAAAAAAAAAAGGAAAAATCCAAAGTCGTGGTTTAAAACTGACAAGGAAAGTCAAATAGTAACACTGAATGGAAGCATATTAAAACATGGATTGAATGTTTTGGATTAACCAAAAAAAAACATCTAAGAAACAATAAAGAAATTAAAATGCAGTAAGGGGTATGAAAATCAATGCCGGGAAGTAGAGCAAGCAATCTTCTCTATAAACCTGAACAAGGACCAGTGTTTTATGAAAAAGAGAAGGATGAGAAACGAGATAAAAATCTTATAGAAAATTTGAGAAATCCAACCAGGGAAGTCAATTTTGGAAAAAGCAGGGAGAGGAATATATGAATCTCAAGTTTTACAAACTAATTGTTTATATGAGTAAATTTGTTTGCCGGTATTGGAAAATATGAAGATGAGTAGTGTGATTGTAGGCATTGGAAATTATGAAGATGAACAAGCACAAGATGCTGCCATAAAAGAGAGAGTACTGTCCCATCAAGATAAAGGCAAGACACGAGATGCTGCCATAAAAGACACAGTACTGTCCCATCAAGATAAAGTCAAGACAAATGAAAGTTACGAGCCTCAAATAAACATTGACGAGGACAAATCAAAGAAAGTTTCATGAGTTTGGAAGACAGATGAAAGTTGACAGATGAAAGTTATGAACCTCAAATAAATATTGCGGTGGACAACTCAAAGAAAGATTCATGATTTTGGAAGATTGAAATTGACATAACAATCAGAAACGCAACCTCATATCAAGTCCAATGGATATCAAAAGCAGTTTTCATGATGTTAGAAAGATTGAAATTGAGATAACAATCAGAAACGCAACCTCATATCAAGTCCAATGGATATCAAAAGCAGTTTGAAAATTAAAAGGAAAGAAATTTCAAATGAAAACACCTTGTTCATGTAAGGGGATCTACAGTGAATAAAAGACAGACAGTACTGTCCCATCAAGATAAAGGCAAGACAAATGAAAGTTACGAGCCTCAAATAAACATTGACGAGGACAAATCAAAGAAAGTTTCATGATTTTGGAAGACAGATGAAAGTTATGAACCTCAAATAAATATTGCGGTGGACAACTCAAAGAAAGATTCATGATTTTGGAAGAGATGAAAGTTATGAACCTCAAATAAATATTGCGGTGGACAACTCAAAGAAAGATTCATGATTTTGGAAGATTGAAATTGACATAATCAGAAACGCAACCTCGTATCAAGTCCAATGGATATCAAAATCAATTTTCATGATATGTTAGTGAGATTGAAATTGAGATAACAATCAGAAACGCAACCTCATATCAAGTCCAATGGATATCAAAAGCAGTTTGAAAATTAAAAGGAAAGAAATTTCAAATGAAAACACCTTGTTCATGGAAGGGGATCTACAGTGAATAAATTAAGTTTCGAAATTTGAAGGAATGGAAAATCAAGAAAGTCATATTTGAAGCAATGGTATGATCCTCATAAAGAATGTAGTCAATAGAATTTAAGAAATCATAGTTCTACAAAAGAGCAATAAAGGAAAAATTTTAAGAATCAGCGTAGAATGTCAATGGAGATGATGGGAAGTTTATCTAATGGAAAATTAGGGGAAACACTGAAAAAGAGGCCATTAACAATTCACAGGCTATAAGGGAAAAAGAAGGTTAGAAAGCAAGAAAACAAAGAAGTTTCATAATTGCAACAACATATAACTAATTTTGAACAAAATGAAAACATAATGTAAAAAGTACAAGTAGGCTATGCCAGGGTTTGAAACACCAAAATAGAGATCAATTCAAGAATTAAGAAATTTGGAACTTAACACATGAAGGTTCAGAAAAGATTATGCAACAAAGTGATCAAAGACGGCAGGCAGAGTATGTACAATGTGTATCCAAGAAATTTCAAGTTGCAAATCCAAAAATCCTGTGTGATACTCTCATTTTCCAGATTGATTTATATTTAAATGCCTAAACAAAAAGCACAGATATTCTCTGAATATTGTGTGAAATCGTTGCAAATCCATATAGAGTTTAACATTTTATTTTCTAGATTGATTTCTAAATGAATGCCTGTACAAAAGCACAAATAATCTCTGAATGTTGTGTTCGAAATCCTTTGCAAATCCAAAATCCTGTGTAATATTCTTCTTTTCCATATTGATTTCTATTTGAAGGCCTGTACGAAAAGCATAAAGAACCCCCGAGTGTTCTGTGTGAAATCCTTGGAAATCCGCAAAACCTTCATGAATACGAATTGAAGAAGTGTGGCCCGTACAAAAAGCCCAAATAACATCTTACTGTTGTAAAGGGTGAAATCCTTGAAAACCCCCAAAAAATCTTCCTGGATACGAATTAGAGCAGTGTGGTCAAGACTAATCGTGATATAGCGGAGTAAGCGGCAGCTTTCAGTTAATCTCGTTCTAAATTTTTTCCGCCCCAATTGAAGGTTGAGTTAATCGTGATATAGCGGAGTGAGCGGCAGCTTTTCCACCAAACGGATCGTGGCCCCGGACTTCCCACTCAGCGATCCAGTCGCAGAGCAAAATCAGGTTTCACGGTAAATAACGAGGTAGGATGAGGGAAGGGAATGGAAGCATCCGACCACGCGGAAATGTCGAAAGGAAAACACGGATTGATCAAAGCAAAATGGAAATGTTAAAAACCACGATCAGACCACCACATTTAACCTCCCTCCTGACCCTCCCACGAACAGACCACCACATTTAACCTCCCTCCTGACCCTCCCACGATCAGACCACCACATTTGATCTCCCTCCTGACCCTCCCATGATCAAACCACCACATTTGACCTCCATCCTGACCCACATTTACCTCCACATTTGACCCCCCTCCCTCCCACGATCAGACCACCACATTTGACCTCCCTCCTGACCCTCCCATGATCAAACCACCACATTTGACCTCCATCCTGACCCACATTTGACCTCCACATTTGACCCCCCTCCTGACCCTCAGGCTGGACATTATGCTGATCGATTCGGACGTCTGTTAACGTGTGCAGCAGATACCATGCAAATATAGGGCAGCGTAAAAAAATGAGGCCATTTCATATGGTGAGACTAAACCACTAGCCATAGATTCGTTGGACAAATATGGAAAGTGACTTCACAATTGCACATATCCCATGATAACATATCGATGTGTCTTCCCCGTTTAACCCTGTTATGATACTGAGAAATGTCCTACGAAAAAACGAATTGATCAAAGCAAAAATGGAAATTTTAAAATCCACGATCAGGCAACCACATTTGACCTCCCCCTCCTGACCCTCCCACGATCAGATCATCACCACATTTGACCTCCCTCCTGACCCTCGGGCTGGACGTTATGCTGATCGATGGGGATTCTGTTAACGTGTGCAGCAGATTACTATGAAAAAATAGGGCAGCGAAAAAAAATGAGGCCATTTCATATGGTGAGACTAAACCACTAGCCATAGATTCATTAGACAAATATGGCAAGTGAATTTGCAATTGCACAGATCCCATGATAACATACCGATGTCTTCCCCGTTTAACCCTGTTATGATACTGAGCAAGTGTGGCAAACTGTAAATTTTCAATCATCTCATGAGATTAAAACTGTTTATTCAGGAAACAAAGACTTGTCTCCTGTTTTAAAAAAAATAGTACATGATATATCAATAACCTCTTTGTATCAGAAACATGTATCTTGAAATTCATGTAAACCAACAAAGGACTAGACCTCCTGATTAAAAACGATAAAATGTCCGGATTCCCGAGAAGATGATATTTCCAAAGAAAATTTATCACTCCATGAAAGATTTTAAATAAAAATATAGAAACATGTGTAAATCCAGCAACTTAAAAAATTGATTTTACAAACTTCACTTCCAGAGGCATTTATATATAGACATTCGCAAATTATTGTAAAGATAAAGCATTCGAGAATTGTAAAGCATCTCAACCTTTGCACAACCTCGTAGAGATAAACTCAATGCCTGTATAGCATACCAATGAACAGTGCCCTCAATTTGTAAAAACAAACAGTAGTCAACAACACTACAACTCAGCCTCGGCACAACAACACAAAAACAAGAACACAAATAGCTACAGAACTGCACATTGTTCGGGCATAATGCCTTTGTAGAGATGTAAAATAGATAGATTCGATAACTGCAACATAGCAGTGGAAACTCCAGGAACTTCAATAACTTACTGCAAAGGGCACAAAATTCACCACCACCCACAACATTGCCACAATGTCTAAACCATACAGAAAAAATAGGTCCACAATAATGCAAAACCTTAAGTACGTGTGCTGACACAGCAAAACTTACTTTAACAGACCCAAATATTACTATAGTCATTATGGTACCGACATTTACCAACAAGGAAACCAAAATTAAAAATAAAAATCAGAATGTAAGCATTTCATGTACCAACGTTCAGTTTCTTCATAATTTAAAGAAGACACGATGTAAACGCCAAGAACAATAAAAACACCATCACATTGTAAACAACCTTGACACAATATTCTCATAACTTAACTCACATAAAAAGTCTTCCACAATGCACAAACATAAAAATCCACAATTAAATAGACGTTGCAATGGTCTTTGAAAATCCGATGCAGTACTAACCCTCACCCACGAAGTTGTACTAAACCCGCCCAAATTACTAAAATGCTAGGAACAATAAATTGCATTGCGAATATGCTGCCACCGCCGGTCAAGAACCCATGTTTGCATGCGCCGAGCCACTAAACCCCTAACTACCAAATCTCGTGCATCAGAATCAGACAAGCTTCTACAACACGTATAAGTATTGTATCCATAACCGTCTCCCTTCCTCTGCACAAAAGTACTTGGTAGCAGCAAACTTCATTTACCCTTCTTGACCGCAGCCTTGGTGATCTTGGCACCAGTGGGTTCCTTTTTCTCAACACCCTTGATGACTCCAACAGCAACCGTTTGACGCATGTCTCTCACAGCAAAACGACCCAGCGGGGGGTACTCAGAGAATGTCTCCACAACCATGGGCTTGGAGGGAATCATCTTAATAAACCCAGCATCTCCATTCTTCAGAAATTTGGGCTCCTTCTCAATTTCTTTACCAGATCGTCTATCGACCTTTGTCATAATTTCAGCAAATTTGACAGCAATGTGGCAGGTGTGGCAGTCCAACACAGGTGCATAGCCATTCGAAATCTGGCCAGGGTGGTTCATTATGATTACTTGAGAGGTAAAGTTAGCTGCTTCCTTTGCTGGGTCGTTCTTGGAGTCAGATGCAACATACCCACGTTTCAAATCCTTGACTGCAACGTTCTTGACATTGAAGCCAACATTGTCACCGGGTAATGCCTCTAACAGAGCTTCATGATGCATTTCTACTGACTTGACTTCAGTTGTCAACCCAGTGGGACCGAAGGTTACAACCGTACCGGGCTTAAGGACACCGGTTTCAACACGTCCCACCGGCACAGTTCCAATACCACCAATCTTGTACACATCTTGTAGTGGCAATCGAAGGGGTTTGTCAGATGGTCTCTTCGGCTCAGATATCTGGTCAAGGGCATCCAACAGAGTTGGGCCCTTGTACCAATCCAGGTTGGTGGATCTTTCAATCATGTTATCTCCTTCGAACCCAGAAATAGGGACAAAAGGAATTTTATCGGGGTTGTACCCCACTTTCTTCAGGTATGACGACACTTCTTTTACAATTTCATCATAACGGGCCTTGGAGTACTTAGGGGTGGTAGCATCCATCTGCAATTTTAATGCAATACCATAAGCACATAGAACACATCTATCAACTAAAATTCAATGGAAAAATAAATAAATTATCCATACAAATAAATACTGCAAAACATTTCGCAAAGAAATCAATACATACCTTATTACAACAACAAATCATCTGCTTCACTCCCAGAGTGAATGCCAAAAGAGCATGTTCTCTGGTCTGTCCATCCTTCGAAATACCCGCTTCAAAACCTCCGGTGGTAGAATCAATAATCAAAACAGCACAATCGGCCTAGACAAATACATACAAGCCCGAATCATGAACCATAACAAGAAATGAACAAATTGGCAACCAACAAATATAATAATTTAGAAAACTATAACTTCAGGAATCCGATATGCCATTTATCAAAAAAAAGGAGCATTTATAGCTTGATGCAAAATACCGACCTGTGATGTACCCGTAATCATGTTCTTGATAAAGTCACGATGGCCTGGTGCGTCAATGACGGTACAGTAATACTTGGTTGTCTCAAACTTCCAGAGAGCAATGTCAATAGTAATACCACGCTCGCGCTCAGCCTTAAGCTTGTCAAGAACCCAGGCATACTTGAATGACCTTTTGTTCATTTCAGCAGCTTCCTTCTCAAAACGCTCGATCACACGCTTGTCGATACCGCCAAGCTTGTAAATAAGATGACCGGTAGTGGTGGACTTGCCAGAGTCGACATGTCCTATGACCACAATGTTGATGTGGGTCTTCTCTTTACCCATGGTTTTCTAAAAAACAAGTATTCCTGCTCAGAGTAGAAAATCACATCAGCCATTGAATCAAAATCATTCGTAACATAAAATCTGAGTAACACCTAACAGTAACATCTGCACATCAACAAAATGTTCACTCAACATCACACCTAAAGACTAGAAAACCTTTAGATCTACCCAAAAGAGGCATACGTGTGCGACCAAAGCAAATACCCTAATCCCTAATTGTACAATAGAAAAAAATACTAGATCCACCCACAATGCGCATACTAGCGCATGAGTCTGTTGTTAAGGCAATACAAAAGGAACGGAGCAGACGGAACAAAACAAGGCCCGTACCCTATACCCCTCAAAATCTTAGAAGATACATAAAATTTAAACAAAAATAACCTCTAAATACCATAAACTCTTATCTAGGGCTTATCAGCAAATGAGACACATATGCCCCATCACATAAAACATTTTAAACAAACACCTGGATAACTTGCCCATCGATACGCACCAATATCAAACAAAAGTGTCCTTTCTAAAAGGATCCTAGACATTCAAAGAAAAGAAAAGTAGTTCGATCCACGGAGGAATTCTGTATGCAAGAACCAGAATAAAGAATGTAAGGCAAGTTAAAATACACAGGTCCGAAGCCATACAAACGAACATAGATAAAATAAAAGAAAAAAAAAAAGATGGAAAAACAATATATAAATAAGAATAAAGAAACCAAATAAAACACTCACCGCATAAAATACCAAACTAAATAAAAATAAACAAACAAAACAACAAAAACAAAAACCAGACGCAATATTCCTTTATGCCAGAGCTTCCAAATGCATTCCTTACTTGCAACGATGCCCCAAACTGAAGTAAAAACCAGTTCTTTTGACACGAATCAAAAGTTCATGCCAGAAAACAAATTTAAATTGCCCTCAAAATCCAAAATTCTAGAGGATAACAAAGAAAGACCGAAAAACCTAACCCTTCAATGCGAACGTGAGACACAAGCGTCATAATGGAGAAACCCGAAAAGCCATCCATCGAACGTAACAAGAAACCATAACTCGACTAGGCCACAACCAAAATACCATCAAATCCCTTCTGCGAAGAAGGCAAGCAACAATAGAAGACAGTATTCATATTCTTCTATTCATGAACAGTAGAAATTAAACATAGCCTACCTGAATCAAAAACGCGAATAATGCAAGACAGGAAGCAGCTTCAGCTTCCCACCAAAAAAGAATCGCAGAGTTCCCCTGCTTCGCTCTCCACAACACAATAGACCGATCAGCTCTCCTCTTCTCAACATATGTTGTCGCCAACGGCGGTGGAACCCTCTTTTAAAATAATCGTGCGGTTCGCATCAATCCACTCCGATCCAACGGCTTACACAAACTCCACTTCCTAGACCGTCCGATGGAAAATCGGACGGCGAAGATATCATCCAAAAGTACGCGTGCACTGAAAGCAATTTGTTTAGGGTTTTGACTGACACCTAGCCGGACCTGACTCGGTGGATCAGTTGTGGTTCCGAAAATTTAGTTGGCCAGTGGAGTTAGGGTTTGTGATGTGTAGGGTTTAACTAAATCCGATTAAGAAGCTTCTTTCTTATTGTTAATTTGTTACTAGGGCCAGGGAGAAACCGCTAATTTAGCTCACATTTAACATAGGGAACTAATTTGGCGGAAAGTGCCACTCCTCCGAGATTTATCGACACTTGTACTCAACGGGTGAACAACAATTTTGCCAGAGTTTTATTCTCATGAACTTTGGGCCCTAGGCCCCACAATAACTAGATGCCACTAACCTAATCTTGTAGATGAGAATTAGTTGGATTCTAAATGGTATTGTAAGTGGCATCCACCCAAGGCAAATTTAATTGGACCAACTCCAAACCAAAAGTAATAGGTTGTTTAAAATAGAATTTTGTTGGCTATAAATTTTATAATAAAACAATTGAGAATGTCTTTAGTGAATATGTGACATTATTTTCGATGATGCAAAGTAGGTTGTAAAAAATGTGATGGGTTGAAATTAAATATGAAATGATATGATATTTTAAAGTCTATGAGATAAAAAATATTTTATCGGATTATTAGTTTTTTATTTTTCGCTTTTTGTAATTCAATTTTTTTTTATTTAAATTGATGATGAGTTGGTTCAATCTTTCAACAATCTTCTTACTCAATGCCAAGAAACTGATGCTAACATATTCCTATAATTTTTTTTGATGTCTTTGAATGCATCACATTCCAAAATGAAATATTTTTCTGATTCCACTGCCCCAGACATGCAAAATGTACACGCTCGTTCTTCCCAAGCTTCTTTAAGCCTTTTCCACTGTCCTATTTCACACCGAAGTTTATGTGAGTTGATTCTTAATTGAGCAATAAGAACCTTTGCCTTCCACAGAATGCTAGCTCCAATGTACTCTTTTTGTTGGAGATCACGTGTAGGGTTGAATTCCTCAATGTAGTAATTCTTATTTCTACCCAACTCTTTTCCCGTACCCGTTTACGAAACTTCTCCATGACAAAATTCTTTAGCTCCTTGCTATTTGTGGGATAGCCATTAAGATATATATTCCACTTTTGTATCCATGTGTTGTTTTGTCTCATACATGTTTTCTTTCTTTCACTCATGCCTTCATTGAAGATAACATTAGGTCATCTGGTCATCTGCCTACTCTCATTTGCTCAATTTTTTTAGATATCTTATGAGTCGCATCATAGCAATTGCAAGGAAAGATTGTGTTGTTTTTTAATCCAAACAATGTTAAATTGTGTTCTGAGCTTCAACTTCACATGTTCTCTAAGTAACTCATTGGCGTAATCTGGGTGAGGCCCAAGATCAAACCTAGAAATTGCCATTATAACACCAAGAGTATATACAACAACCTGTAAGCCATATATACCAAGAATTTATGGCTTAGCAAGAGCAGAGACTTGAGGATGGGGAAGCCTACTCCGTGAGCCTTATCACAATAGGCCAAAGATGTTCCTCCGTAGGATTTGAAACCGGGTGGAGGGGATAACATCCTATTGTGCCAACCACTCAATCGTCCAACAAGAAGACAATGGTATTAGTGATTATTATCAAAGATTGTAGCCCTTATCTTTGCCATGAACCTTTCCTTCAAACAAAGTGGGATGACACATAAATTAAATAAAGCACACCATAAATGAAATTAGATTAAGGGGTGATAAGGAAAGAAAGCATAAGTTAAAGTTGGGCTTACCAAAATACAATAGAAATAAAATCCAAATTAATGGATGAAATTAGCAATAAAAGCAAAGCAACAGGATAGGATGCATTCAGTAGAGTTTGGAAATAGTCCTCAGCAAACCTCCACCAAATTTTAGGAAGTAAAAGTGTGAAAATGTAGCGAGCAAGGTATTCATGCTTATGCCTTAGCTAGTGAAGACCTTGAATTATCCTTCTCCCAGTATGAGTGCGAGCTCATGAGTTAGACTTTAGTTAAGATGAGTTATTTCCAGTTTACTGGGATAATCATCAAGGTAACATGCATAGAGTTGGAGCTTCAGTTAAGTGGAGTCTTCATCAGTTTGACTAAAGAATGAGGTGGTAGTTACAAGTTCAGCTAGATTGAGTTAATCTTCAGCCTTGATTGAAGGAAGGACGAGTTAAGAACTCCAATGTTGATCAAAGAGAGAAAGAGTCACTCTTGGGTAAATCCTCAATTAAGACTTGAGTTCCAAATTTGAACTAGGTCAACTTGCATGCTTGAATTGGACCTATAAAGAGGAGGACAAAGGCACAGGGAATCATAGTTTTATGCACAAGGTTTTTGAGACAAGATACCTCATGAGTTTGTGAGAGAGTCTTTGATTGTGGAGAGCGCAGAACTTGTGTCCTGAGAAATAGGAGATCACAAGTGCACTAGAATTTAGGAGAATTGGTTGTGTGCAGGTTTTGAGGAGTTGGGGTCCTAAGAAATAGGAGGCAAAAAGTGCGCAAGAAAATAGGAGGAATTGTGCTATGATTTAGGGGCCTCCTGTGTGCTAGGAAATAAGGACCTAGTGCACAAAGATTTAGGAGGCTTCTAGTGTGTAGAAGAGTGTAGGTTTTGCGAAGCAAGGCAAGGAGGCAGTTGTGTGCTAGAGAGTCGAGATCAAGCACTGATAAAGGAAAGTCAAGATCAATTGTATTAGTTGAGATTTGTGAGAAGAAGTAGAACGCTTTCTCAGAGAGACGGATTGCTTTGTAATAGATCAATTGCTCAAGAAAATTCTACATCAAGGAAGTAGGTTTTCCCTGTTGGGTTTCCTGAGAAAACTAGTGTGTCAATTTGTGTGATGTGTTTGTATATCTCTAGTGTTTTTATTTTGTTGATTATGAATTGTTAAGAAACTTTGTATCTTGGTGAAAGTGAACTAGCTTTCAATTTTCAATTATTCATCTAAGTAGTTGCAGAGTTTCATGAAAATTTAACAAAAAGAAGAGGGAGCCTTCTTAATCCATCGCTTTATTTCCCAAATACCTTCTTGAGCTTCTCTTCCATTCCAACCTAGCCCCATTCAAGTCACCATTGTGGTGTTTGTTCTCCACCTTCTCCCTTTGCCTATGTTAGTGGCATCCATTCTGAAAACCCAGTAAACACACATATACAAGTGTGCATGTGTATCCCCTCTGACCACCCTAGTGTGTATTAATTGTCAGATCTTCTCAGAGCTCCTTTAGTTCCATATTAACATCTCTTTATTTTGTTATCGAAGTTGCAAGAGCCTCACAAGATCACCATCTTATTTATATTTAATTGTGTTATTTGAATTTCTCCCTTGATTAGCCCAAATTGTCGAGGAAAAAGCAAACTCGTAGTGGTGAAGGTTCAAGTATGCGCACCCAAACTAGTTGTAGCATGTTGATGGTTTTGAGTGGTGACAACAAAGTGTTTGGAGGTGGAGGCAAAGGCATCATCAAGAAATATCAAGGGAACAAGTGACAAGTGGAGGTAACACAACAATCACAATAAAGGGGGAGGAGACTGAGAGATCATTGGGATCATGACATTGTTTAACATCTAATGGTCGAGAGTGACAAGAGGTTCATATCAAGACATAGACATCACATAAGAACACCATGTGATGTACTACAAAGGTATAAGTAGGAAGATGACATTTTTTAAAACAATAATTCTAAGTACTTTGTCGTAAACAAAAACATGACCATAATCAACTTAAAAGGCATTATTTTAATAAGAAAAATAAATCATGGCTTACATCTCTATGGTTAGAGTTGGAATTTACCTTGTTGTGTTGGCAACACTATATCTACAACTAATCCAATATGGATTGAGATGAGTGAATGGTTGTAAAACATAATGCATATAGGTGTAATTCAGCAATTAATGAAGGTTAGACAAAAACATAGAGGGTAATGCAAATGTTCAAAAGTAAATGAAACAAAAGAAAGCAAATGCCAATAATTGAATGTTTAAAAACAAAAACAAAAAAACAAAAAAGAGGAATATGTGAAATAAATAGGGGAGTGTGAAATGAAATGTCAGTGTCTTTGTCTTCTCATTACCCTTGGCTCTCCTATATCTTCTTGTAACTTGACTCTTATAAGGCTTTTGCTTTTGGTTGGCTAAGAGAGGATGCACAAAGGCCATGAGTTGCATTGTAACCATAAACAACCTAAATGTTGGTTTCCCCATTTGGATTTCTATAGTAAAATCATTGTATCCATTATATGATTGATTTTATGTGCAACGAAAATCTCTTATAAGTGTTTGATGTATTGCTTTTATTCATAGCTAATCGTTGTTTGTGTTTATTTCAATGGTGTCAAAATCCATTCCAGCTATCATTATTTGGATTTTCTTTAGAATTTCATTCTTAGTTAGTATTTTGGAGAACACTAATAGCTAACAAGTATCCACCAACCATTACACTAGAAGCATTGAGATCAAGTGTTGTCATAATTTAGTCGTAATTATTTGTCTCGATTTCTAATTATATCCTTGAAAAACAATGAATTGTGACTATGAAGGTCATTGGCATCTAACATGAACATGTACACAACAACTCAAATCTTTTGAGGCTATACACATCCTTTAATTAATGTTTACACAATAATTAATGGGTTATTGAGGTCTTACACCTCTCCTACAAGCCATGCAAGTGTCCAACAACCTACATTACCAGTTTCATGGAGATTGAGAGCATACACATCTTGGGTGAGTATATCACTACTCTTCTTAGGTTGTTTAATGAGTGATTGAGTGTATTTAAAAACTAAATGGTTAAATTTAATAATGGAGGCATAAATGTAGTATACCTTATCCAATCCCTGATTTTTGTAAATTTAATTAAAGGATGACAATGTTGGAGGCCCAACATGGATGTCTTGCCAAGATTATTTGATGTAAATATCCTATTTAAATAAGTTATAAATTGTCGAAGTTGATCTCAATGTTTGAAAGGATAGCTTGTTAAGGAATCCTGGAAAGGGGATTGGGAAGTTTCCTACCTTTCCTAAAATTAATGGTTGACCCTTGATTTTCAAGCTAAACTACCCAAAGCAATTATGAGAGAAATGAGGAAGGAGTTATCATATTGCACATGCATGGGCTATGTATCATGTAACAAGCCCTAGTGGACTCCACAGCCCTAGGAGGGACATGAAACCCTCATATGGGAGGTAATGCTTATGAGGAGGGAGCCAAGTGAATCTAGCCATTATAATGAATTTGGGGGTCGAGGATTATGGAGACTGTGAGTGAATGTGTGTGAGAATCCTCAACCTATCCCGCGCCATTGAGTGGTAGCGCCTTGTGAGCCCACCATGAGAAGGTGATTGTAACCTGTGTTTGGAAGTTGGACCACAAAGTCCTTACTCAAATTGTGTTAGTTGAGGAAACCAATGAGGAGGCCCTCAAAATGAGTTAGGTAGGTTGAGGAAAACTTAGCAATATGGTATTTTTGTGCACGTGAAGCACTAAAGAGAAGGAGTATAATTAAGGGGTCGTAGGAAGCAATTAAGGGGTGTCCTTTTGTGTTATGCAGGCTTTTAAAAGCCAAATTTTGTTATGTGATTAGCCCAAACATAGTGCTTGAGAGGTAGCATCCTTGTTTCCTACAAGTGAAGGAAAATTGCCTTCATACTCTATGCCTTGAATTGACCTTTGGTTGAAATTCCCTAGGTGAAGCATATTTCCAAATATTGAATTGGCTCTAGGGTGACCAACTGAAAAACAATTATAGTGTAGTTGTGCCTACAGTTGTGTGGAGAGTGATTGTGAGTTCAAGTGGAATAGATAAGTGTATTCCTTCCTCGTAAATTAAATGTAACTGCGAAACTGGGAAGGGCTCATTAAATCAATTTATGGTTTAAACTATGTTGGAGTTTACTATATCTTTATGTAATGGCATATTTTAAGTTCTTGTGTTGTCATATTGAATACGTGTGATCAATGTGTTGGGTAACTTAACATGGCTTGCTTGAATGTTGTTATGCATTCCTTTTATGAATTTTTAAGTTGTATGTAATCTTTTCACTTGTGTTATCTATGACCATTGTGAGCTATATGATTTCAAATTGTAATGGTTGCATCTATTCACTGTTTTATGGGGGTTGTCATGATGAATCACTGTGTATATTATAACTCTAAAGTAAGACTTACATGTTGGTAGGAGCCCAAGGCTCTGTAGGCTACTAGGAGTAAGCCAACATGTGGCTTTTTTGTTGTATGAGTGATGGAGATGAGTAAGCTGGAAGCCTTCTTGGTTAAAGGAATAGAATTTTTTTAGCTTTGGAAGAGGATGAAGAGGTCAAAGATAACTTGGGTAGAATTCCAGCGTTCTATATTAAATTTAGAGTTCAAGAAGCCTTAGCCTTAGCCCCTAGTCACATGGCCTAATGAAATCCATGAACAATATTCAATCGAGAAGGGGCTTATCAAAAGTTCGGCCTCAAAAGAATGTAAGAAATACACATTGGAGAAACTTCAGTATGGTGTGGCTTTGGTAAACAGATTGTCACTTGACAATAAACATTTGGTTGACCATGCATGTTTATTAATGGTCGCAGACATTAGAATATCAAAGTATCGATAACCTTGGAGAGTGACGTCACTAATGATGATATGGCGATGATCACATGTACAAGACATGTCACTCATATTCAATTTTTTTGACATGCCAACTAAACAATTGTGAGTGACATGTGGCACATGTTAACAATGCCACATACACATCAACATCTTTCATGTGTTAGGTAGTGATTGGACATTAGGGGATGATGTGGTCAACTCAATTGTCATATTTGCATATCGACATATTGGGACTTTGTGAGGGTTGTGCCTTGGGAAAAATCCTTTATATCCTTGTATACACATCAACAGTGCCATGTGTTTGGCACGTTAGCATATGCCACATGTTGGATGATGTTATTTGATCAGATAAAAGAAATAGAAGAAAAGATAGATCAACGACTTGAAAATAAACCTCTTATAGGGGGAAACGTCCTTTTACATCACATAAATAAACAATTATGGGGTGATTCAAATGACAAGACCTCCTTGGTATATATAGGAGTCTAAAGGGTCAAAATATAACTAGGGCTACATAACAATAATAATGTAAGGGCTAAGACTAGAATTTTTTGCAAGATGGTGGAACGAATTGCTTCGAGTAGGGTTTCTGGTGCTTGGGTTCTAGGAATGGGGCGTCTGAAGCCAAGCCCCCGCTCCCTCCAATGGCGCCGCAACAGGAAAGGCCGCAGGAATGGCCCGGGTTTTGCTCGCCCTGTGAAGATTCAGCAACAGGGGAAACCGAGGGCCACAGGAAAGGCCGAGGCTGTGGTGGTCGTCGGACGCAGATGCCGAAGATTATCCAACATTTTGCACCGGCTCCGCTCAGAAGTAGAAGTAAACCTAGCCAGGGTTAACAAAAGCCGTGCTCTGCCTCCCCGGAATGGTCAATACTCCGCATCTCATTTTCAGAACTTTCCAAGCTTCCTGGATCTGCCTAGAAGGAGCATTTGGGATCTTAATGTTTCAACCTCGATTCCTCTTTCAGGAAGCCGAGATCGCACTCATTTCCAGCAAACGAGTTTCCAGATTCAGATAATTCTTCTGACTGGCAAAACCCTACTCCTAGAAGTCCAGCCGTCTTTCACAGTTTGCCATCTCTCAAAGACTCTCGAACTTAGGTTGGGGATCCCTTCCTCCCTTCTGCGGCTCCTCTTTGTTGGTAAGCAGCTTGATAACAATTTGCCTCTTTCCTTTTATAATATTGAAAGAAATGCCACAGTGATCCTATCACTTCGACTAAGGGGAGGGGCAGTCGGGCAATCCTCTGCCTCGAAAGGTCTCTCATACAAAGATGCAGTTCATGCACAGTCTGCCAAGAAGCCTGCCCAATCTGCTGAGGCTCCCAAACCCTTTTTGGTGGACAAAATGGAGGAAACCCCTGCCATTGAAATCACTCATCCATCTTTGGATGATCAATACCAGACATTTGCAGAAAAAGCCCTCATCTGCAGATTTAATGGCCTATGGCCCCGCACTACTGATCTATACCAGTGGATCCATTATAATTGGACGAACAACTGCAAAGTCTTCTTCTGCTCGAAAGGCTTCTTTATTGTAGTCATTGCCTTCAACGAAGATTACCAGAAAGCTTTAACGGGTGGCCCCTGGTTCTGGGGATCAGCTGGACTTTTCCTCTCCCCCTGGTTCCCAGACTTTGAGCCCTCCACTGCAGTCATCTCCAAGCTTCCTATCTGGGTCAGGCTTCCGAATCTCCCTGCGCATCTATGGCATTTTGCTGTCTTTTAGGGAATCGGAGACACCCTTGGCCGCTTCCTGGCAACAGATACCTCAAGGGGGGAGAAAGGAATATACACCTATGGCATAATTTTTGCAGAAATAGACATCAGTAAAGGGCTGCCAGATCAGATCATCCTTAAAATCGGGGACTTCCATTGGACGCAAACTTTGGACTATGAGCATACAACCTTCAGGTGTCGCCATTGCCATCAGACAGGGCATCTCCAGAACATGTGCAGCTTTCCTCGACAAAAAGAAGAATTTCACTCATAAATCCAAATCCAAGAGTTGGAAACCTTGTGACAGACCCCCTATGGATGACATAGAGCCCTCTAGCTCTGATGAGGAGGACTTGGAAGTGGACGAGGAGAATTTGGAGCAACCGAAGGACCCACCTTCAATCAGCGTCATAGATCCTTCTGTGCCTCTGTTCGCGCAAAAAAGTCCTCATGAGTCTTCGCCTTCTGTTTCAGACAAAGAGTCTCCTCCTTTAGCTCAGATCAGTCTGCAAGTAGTTCCGGTCCAGCCAGATCCATTTGGTTGGGTCACAATCAGCAAAAAGAAAGGCAAAAGATGTAGATTGGAAGATTCTGCCCATGCTGGGTAGACTCCCTAGCCCAGCTCGTTCTTTTTGTTCCTCTCTCTTCTCTTCTGCTTGTGTTATGGTTGTTTTTGGGACCGAGGTTGATATCATATCATTTCCGGCTCCCTTGCTCCTTAGTTTCGCTTCTTTGTAAGATCTGTTTGTACCATATTTCTTCTCTTAATAGATTTAGTCTTAATTCAAAAAAAAAAAATGTAAGGGATCTACAAAAACAATAATGGGTTTCTATGGGGCACAACAATACCAATATGGGGGCTACACTAGTATTGTAGGGACCTAACATGGCCCTCTCCTTCAAAAAAGTGACGTCCTCAACACTTGAGTAGTTCTTGATGCTTTTGTATGAAATAATCATCCTCCCATGTGGAATATTCAGCAGGTAAGTTCTTCCACTTAATGAGATACTCTGAAATTGATCAATTTCGTAGCTGTTTGATTCTTGTTTATGTGATTGCTTCAGGTTTTAATATAATTTTCCTTCCTCATCAAGTTCAGGCAATATAGTTTGAATTGGCAGCTTGTCAGCTATAACCTTCTGTTGAAGCCCCGAAAATCGGGTCTACAACAAGGGGGATACCCACCTGGTCCGGACCTTGGTTAGCAGCTCCTTTTCCATTTGGTATAGTGGGTCTGATTGGGGATATGGGACCAGTTTCCCAATATATGTGTGTGTGTGTTGAGAATTGATATTTCCTTTCTAATAATTCCTAAGTAAAATGCTTTTATTCTAAATCTAATCTAACAACATGCAATTGTATTCTAATAAACATAAATATCTAAATTCTAAACTAACCCGGGATGTAATATTTCCGTTATGTGATCTAAAATGATTTCAAATAACAATTGGTAATAAAGATCATTCAACTGCTATGAGAAAAGAATTCAATAAAGATAAACCATTTCGTATAAAAAAGTTAGACGAAACAATTGTGAAAAACATATCGCATAATAAGCTACTCATATATTGAGCATAAATAAATAGCTATCACCGTACAGAAGTGCCAAATGATAACATAAGCATTCACGCATTCATATATAAATAACTGAACATGAATATCACTTTAACACATAGGCAGAAATAGTTAAGAGATAAAAGTACCATTTATAATTAGTTCTACTCATGAGCTTCAAGCAATAACGATTTATCTCTTCTTAATCCAACATCTACTAAGAGTACAAAAGTGCAACATTAGTAGTAGATATCAAACGCAGATATCAATAAATCATGTTCCATTCATTCATCAAAACATCCTCGGAGGGTGCAAAAGTGCATGTTTTGAGGACAAGTTTTTGATAAATTTCAGGACCCTTCTCTAAATGCATGAGAAGGGTTTAAATACTACTAAGTAAATCTAAAAATAATTTATTACAAAAATGTAGGATGCGGTTTAAATGACCGTCCTCATTTCAGGCAAAAATAAAGCAAAATTAAAACTAAAACTGAATCTAAAACTAAAACTAACAACTAACTATCTTTGTATATGTTCCTTGTAATCGCAAGCATTCAACATTTGCTTGAGGAGAGTTGGCTGACCGACTTCCGACTTCAGTTGTCCTGTGAAAACGGAATCGGCAAGTGCTGGCACCATCTTTTCGGCAGAATTGATGATACACTTGAGAGTCATGCATTGGCTATGTGGTTTTACCAAGTATGCCCAGTAAGAATCCCAATTCAACTTGGTTAACCTTTTGATTGACTCTGCCCTTTCTTGAGCCTTCTGTCTCCAACTTGTCTGCAGTTGCTATACATATCTACATACCACTTGAGGATATCTCTGATGAATACCACTGGTTTTAGAGTTCAAGTTTTGCTTTTCGCTTTTAACACTTTTTCCTACAAATTTCTGGGCTTACAGGTGACTGAGCGATTAAAGGCTTTCCATCTTGAGGGGTTTTGCTTGGCGATGCGCGATTAGTGCTAGGCACTAATCGCGCATCAGAAATTGCCTCCGTTTCTCGATTCGGGCATCCCTGGTGCGATTTTCACCTCTTGCACGCTTTTTGTTAGAGGATATAAAACTTAAACTTTGTGGAAATAATGACTCCGTAAGCTCTTGACCTTGAGTCTTAAATTGTCTGTTTGTGACATCAGCACTATCCAATACCCATTTAACCATGTCCATGTATGGAAGAATTTTGGGCCTCGCTGCTATCTGGTGCAAGAACGAACATGCTAGTTCTGTAATAGACGCCTCAAAAGACTCATGTGAGCCTGCAGTAGTTGTAACTTCCATCATTTTGGGATTTTCTTCCTCGAGTAGACTGTACATGCCTTCCCAAATAGTAATACCGACATCTTTGTTACAGGTGGTGTCCGTGTATAACGACGTCATTTCTTTGTCTTCTGAACTTGGAGATTTACCCTTCTTTCCCATGATATTCTGAACACTGCTATGTATACTTCTTTTCTCTTTGTTGTAGTTTACAAATGAGGTGAGAATAATGATAAGAAAAAGCTGACGGGAAAGCTTTAAATGCCCAAAACATATAAAATATACCACCTTACGTGACATGGCTCTTCGATCAGATCAAAACCATATTTCATTAATGATTACCAACTAACTCATTGCTTAATATTTAACGCGCATAACTAGGCATCGGTTTATGGAAAAAGCTTTTTTGAACAAGGAGCCCTGAAGATCTATGATAAGGTGATTTTGCGATTTGCTTCGCAATATCGCAAATTGCAATATTGCTAATCTGTAGCGTGTGGTAATCATCCGTTAATGTGTTTTCTACGAAATGCGATTTGCGATATGTGCCATTGCATATTGGTGGTTTAAGGCATTTCAACATAAGTGATGTTTGAGGCATGCGATGCGATGAATGTATTTAGTGCATAGTTTGGCATCGCGATTTCACAATCTTAGAATTCCGCTTGTAGGAAGGCATCCATTACCCTTTTTGCGACGCGACGCACTTTAAGGAGTGATTTAATTATAACTTATCATAAAACTTAAGTCTTTTTAGATTTTTCGAGGGTATTCTCCTAAGTTTATGATAGTAAGTTTTATTGAAAAAGGAAATAGAAGCATTAATCGATTTTTTGAATTTTTGAATAAGGGTACCCACTTATTTAGTATTAGTGATAAAACTAAATAAGAAGGGGGGTTGTTGCTGGCCACAACAATTGGCAATTCACTTGGAAGAACCAGTTATCTCTGCTTTTCTTCTGAATTTTCTAAACTTCCAAAACATAAATCTTTCTAGAAAATCAAACTTTATTATAGAAAGATAAAGTACATTATGCTTTCAGCTGTCTATGATAGTTTGTTTCTTCTATGTTTAACTTTGGTTATTTACTTCCTCAAGCTAGTCATTGTATCTACATC
>APFE031200770.1:90205-131140 GCA_000404065.3 Pinus taeda | reverse complement strand
AAAGGCTTCTCTGTAAATCAGTTTTAAATATGCTCATTTGTCGTAGGTAGAGCCTCTGCTGCCAACAGGCGTTTATAGCCTCGACAGGGTTACCTGTTACCCAACAATGATCCTGTATCCCACTTAGAGTAATATACAATTTTCAAAGAGAAACCCATATCCACACTTATTGCTTTCATTTTCTTTTAATCCTTAAAGAACAATGCCTTGGTTTGGTAGCCAAATTATGACAGTGCCACTCACTTGATTTATAACTTTGCTGAACAAGCTCGCTCGTGATGAGACCCCTTGTCTTTTGATTTCAACAATCTTGAGTCATTGCCCTGTTGTGGTATGCAGTTTTGGCAAAGTCATCTAGCTATAATATCTATGATCATGATAAGTCGGCTCGTGATGAGACCTCTTATTCTTTAAGTTAAAGTGTATCGCTAGATTATTCCTTCAAGCTCGTAATTCTGTAGGTGGGGAGGAACTCATTGTTTCCTTAAGAATAACTCTAGATGACAATAGTAGAGTTTTTGGAAAGAGCTTTTCTACAAAGAATCTTCGTTTTGTTATTGATACCTTTCATTTGACTGATATAAAACAAATTCCCACTAAAGGTCGCTTTTTATCAAAATTTACAAGGTTGAAAGTAGTATCATTTTCTGGCTTATAACCTTTGACTGTATCTTTGAATAATATTGACCGATTTTCTAAATCATTTCTATTTATACAAGCGAAAAAAACAAAATTTAAAAGAAATACTTGTCTTTTTCGTGAATTCCAAACGTAACCATTTACAACTGGTTTTATTATGAAAATAAGGGAAAAACTAATCTACAAAGAAAATAAAAGAATGATCTCCTATGGAAAGTATTTTTTGAGGATCTGTCAGTTAACAGGTAAAGACTCTCTTTTTCCTGTTAAATCCTGTAACATAAAAGTAGATGGACCTGTGACTTCTGCAATCTGGAAAGGACCAAGCCACATTCGTTGAAATTTCGTATGTTTTCCTTTTCCCTCATGAGCCTTGTTCCATTTTAAAACTAGATCTCCCATTTGAAAGTCCTTTCTGGATATCATGTTCGAATCAAAAGAAGCTTTTACTAATGCTTGGTGATGAGCATGAGTTATTTTAGCTTGCTCTTGTTGCTCTTCTAGCTTAAGTATTTCCAACTGCCTTAGTTGTAAGGAAGAAGTTGGTGCTTCAGCAATATATTGAACTAAGGCCAAAGAGGGAATTTCTAGATGCGTTGGAAGAACCACTTCTTTCCCATAAACTAAATTAAAGGAAGAAGTGCCAATGGAGGTTTTCTGCATTATTCGGTCTGCCCATAAAGCATATATTAAAGACTTGTGCCAATTTTTGTGAGTTTGATCAAGGGTTCACTTAATGATTCTAATTAAGTTTTTGTTCATAGATTCAGCTAACCCATTCCCCTATGGGTAATAATTAGCAGAGTATTTCAGCTTAAAACCTCTTCTGAGTGCAAATTCAGTCATAGCATTGCCAGAAAAATACGATGCATTATCAAACATTAAAGCAGAAGGTAAACCAAACCTGGTGATTATGAATTGATCTATGAAATCAATGATGTGTTCGGCATTAGCTGTGTTGAGAGGAACTGCTTCTACCCATTTAGTAAAATAATCTGTAGCTGTAAGGATATACCTATGCTGTTTAGAAGAGTGAGGAACGATCTCACCTATTATATCCAATCCCCATTGATCAAAAGGCTGGTCAATGTTGACTGGTTGCAAAGGCAACGATGGTTTCTTTTGTCTTCCTACGGAAGTTTGACAAACTTGACATTTCCTTACGTAGCTATGTGCGTCTTTGAATAGTGTGGTAACTTGTGTGCAGGATTTTATGTGTTGTAGCATCCCCAGCATAATGTCCACCTGCTGGTCCATCATGGAGTTCCTACAACACCTTTTCAGCTTCAGATTTCAGCTTTTGATCCTGCAACTGCCTGCAATATTTGCTCCATGGGAGGCAAAGGAAAATCATATTTTTGGCAGGCTTTGTTAAGATTTCGAAAGTCAATGCAAATTCTAATGTCTCCGTTCTTCTTTCTAACAGGAACCATGTTGGAAACCCATGTAGAATGTCGAACGAGAAAAATGATTTTGGCTTTCAATAACTTATTGAGCTCAGATTTGATCTGGTTTTCTAGATTAGGATGGATCTTTCTCAGCTTTTGTTGGACATGTTTTTCATCATTTATCATTGGGATAGTATGTTGGATGATAGAAGTGTCGTAAGTCTTAAGTTCATTGTAGTTCCAAGCAAAGACACTTTTGTATTGTTTCAAGAGACAAACATACGCTAATTTTTCTTCAGGAGCTAGGCCAAGGCCTAGGTTGATATTCTGTGGCTTGGTATCAGTTCCTAGATTTACTAATTCATAGTTCAGAGTTGAACGTTGAACTTTGAATTTTTGATTTGGTAGATCTCTTGAATCGATCTTTCAAATCATATAGGTCTTCTAATTTGACTACTGACTTTGGCATAACATTATTAGTGCTATCTTGTTACAATTGTCTGTCATGTTGGTCCTCATCAGCTATCTGATTAGTGTAAGATCCCTATGATGTGAGGAAGCTTACAATATCAGGATCATCGTTGAAAATTCTCCAATTGGTAATGTTATCAGGAATCAAGGGTTTAAAGATTAATTCGATTGAAAATCTATCAGGGTTATAGTCTTCCGAGGGAATGAGCTTGGAAGCTACGTTTGCTAAGAGTTCAGCACTAGCATTCTAGAGTATGGGAATTGATGAAATATTGAATGCTATGAAATGTTCAGTCAGATCTTGAACTAAAGATTGGTAATGCTTTAAATGACCTGATAGACAATGTATAGTATTCCGTACCTGTCTGATAACAATTTCAGAATCTCCGAAGACTTGTAAGTATTTGATGTCTAATCTAATTGCTTTGTATATTCCTTGGATTAAAGCCTCGTATCTGCAGCATTATTGGTGCAATCGAACTCGAGTCTACAAGTTAGCATCGTTTTGTTTCCTTCTAGATTGATTAGTACGCATCCTGCTCCTGCTCCTTCATTAGACTTGGAACTGTAAAAAAATAACTTCTAAAATAAAGATTTATTTACAGGACTATCTATAAAAATAATACATTTAAAATTATCTGTTTGAGAAAAAATTTCTGCTTGAGATAAAACAAAATGTTCTAAGTAAGGTGAAGTATGAGCATTAAAATTTCCTAAGAAAGAATCAACAGAATAGTTGCCAATTATATTGTTGTTGTATGCTACCGGTTCATTTTCTCCTTCCAATTCTGTTACTATGTATTTCTGATGTCTTTCTCACTCAACCTTTATTTGATTTGGTTTACCATTGTAAGGGAGCCACATATGCGACCAATCAATTGCAAAGTATCCATGAAGTTTTTTTTTCTGACCAATCTCTACTAAGAATTAAGCCATAAAATTCTGGAATATCTACAACTAAAATGTCAATAACTTGACATACCTTTGGATTAGATGACAACCTTATGGTAACTTGATTTAATTTTCTGATCACTTCCACTTGCGGCTGATCCAGCTGAACTATGCTCACAGCAGATTTTTGAGGTTGAACGTTCAACTTTGCACATCGATTTTGGTAAGATATTAGATGAAGCTCCTGAATCCACTAAACAATTATGCAAATTTTTGTTGAAAACTTCAAAAGTAAGAAGAAATGGGGGAGTATGAGATCTTGACCTTCCTCCAATTAAAGCGATATCTTTTGGATCAACTTTATTAATCACATTAGTTGGAGGTTGATCCAGATTTAAACAGGAATGCAACAAATTACAGAGATAACCATATACACAAATATGCAACGGAAATAATACTTCATTTCATTAATGGAAAATACTGAAATATGCTTACAATCAGAAATTGAAATAAACTAGCTAGGGCGATGGTAGCTATCTCTGAGAAGAGATGTGTGGGCTACATGCCTCTGAACTGACTTACAATGAGGCTCGAAGGCCTATTTATTGTTGAGAAACAATGAAAAACCCTTAACATTCCAAAACCTAACCCTAGGAGATGAAACGCCAAACTGTGGGCCCCGTTTGGGGGTAAGTTGGTACATCAACTTCCCGGGGTCGTAACTTTAGCATATGATCTCCGTTTGACGCGTACAATAGCTCATTAGAAAGATCTATTCGAGCACTATCATTGTTGGAATGACAACACTGGTCCATGTTCCATGGACTCGTGTTGCCCCTGGGATCTCAAAAAACGTCGTTTAGGGCCTCAAAACGGCTCCGAAAGTTCAGGACCCGAAAAACTGCTAAAAATAGTAAGTTGTGGTACAATTAAGGAAACTGAAAATGCTGAGAAAGACAATGGTGGGGGTCCATGTGGACTTGGCAGGTGGCCACCAATATCCACCTGGATCATTTTCCCAAATGACTTGGAGTCGTCAAGGATCCTGCATGTTGTATACATTGAGCTCTGGGGGATTGTGGTTCTTACTAGGGAAACATACGACCACAGGGTGACTCACCCTCCCTTGGTGGTGCGCACTGGGACAAGATGATTTGCTCTCCTATGGACAGGATGATTCACTCTCCTAAGGACAAGATAATTCGCTCTCCTATGGACAAGATGATTCACTCTCTTGTGGGACAATATGATTCACTCTCTTGTGGACAAGATGATTCAATCTCCTGTGAACAAGATGATTCGCTCTCTTGTGGGACAAGATGATTCACTCTCTTGTGGGACAGGATGATTTGCTCCGCTGTGTAGCAGGATGATTAATTCTCCTGTGTGATGATGTGTTCTCCATGATGATTGTGTAGTAGGATGATTAATTCTCCTGTGAGGTCTGGATGATGTGTTCTCCATGACGATTGTGTAGCAGGATGATTAATTCTTCTGTGAGGTTTGAATGATGTTTTCTCCATGACGATTGTGTAGCAGGATGATTAGTTCTCCTGTGAGGTTTGGATGATGTGTTCTCCATGACGATTGTGTAGTAGGATGATTAGTTCTCCTGTGAGGCTTGGATGATGTGTTCTCCATGTCGATTATGTAGTAGGATGATTAGTTCTCCTATGAGGACAAGATTGGTTAAGTTATTCTGTCGAGGCATCCTACCCATGCAGTCTGTGACTCATGGGAAGTACCTCTCATCTGATCAATGAGCAGGGAAATGAGGATAGGGACCATAGTAGTACCGATGGGCGCATCCCTATATCTACTGTACTCCCTATGCTACGATGACCTTCATTGATCTGGGATCAATGATACTGGTATGGGACCAGTGGTAGGAATTGTACCCACTATGACACTGACTTCGGGTCAGTTGAGGACTAGTCTGGGACCAGTGGTACATACTTTGAGACTGACTTCAAGTCAGTAGAGTACTAGTCTGGCACCAGTGGTAGGAGTTGTACCTACTATGACATTGACTTCAGGTCAGTTGAGGACTGGTCTAGGACTAGTGGTACACACTCTAAGACTGACTTCGGGTTAGTGGATAATGGTATGGCACATTCTTGATCAATTCTTCTTCTTCATGGTTCAACAGAGCTAAGTTGAGTAGAGCAAAGCAGAGCCAATAGAGCTGAGTAGAGCCAGTAGAGCCAGTAGAGCTAGTAGAGCTGAGCATAGTAAAGCAGAGCCAGCAGAGCCAACAAATCAGAGCAGAGCTGAGCAAAGTCGAGCAGAACTGAGAAGAGTAGTGCAGGGCACTGATAGCGGAGATAGTACAGTTGGACATATGGATTGGCGGATGAAGTTCTCCCTAGTTGAGAGGGAGTCTTAAAATTGGCAACTAGGGCCAAACTCCATGTGGGTCATATTATTTATGGCAGCTGATATTTTTATTAGATCCCTCTCATTGAGAGGTGTAGGATTGATCTAAAGATCACTCGATTCTAATAAGTATTTATGAAGTTATGAATTTATTTATGTTATGGACAAATTGTTAAGTCGTCCAACAACTTATGTAGGCTCAGAAGCCCAACAGTCATGTCAATTCAACCTCTATGTTTTAGTATAAATAGAAGAGGACTTCAAGTCATTTCTACACACACTTGGATCTCTTTCTCTCTCTACTTGTCTTTGGGTTTTAGTAGGAGGAGAGATCCTAAGGAAAAGCCAGAACTACCGGAAAATTCGAAAATGCCAGAAAAGCCAGAAATACCGGAAAAGCCAGAAAAGCCAGAAAAGCAGGAAAAGCTGGAAAAGCCGGAACTATTGGAAAAGTTGGAACTGTTGGGAAAGCTGGAAAAGTTGGAAATACCAGAAAAGCCAAAAACACTGGAAAAGCTGGAAAATCCCAAATTGCTAGAAAAGCCGAAATAGCTAGAAAAGTCGGAAAAGCTGGAACTGCCGGAAAAGCTGGAAAATATGGAATTGTCGGAAAAGCCAGAAAAGTCGGAACTACTGGAAAAGCCAGAACTATCGAAAAAGCCGAAATTGTCGGAAAAGTCAGAAAATCTAGAAATACCGAAAAATCCAGAAAAGTTGGAAAAGTTGGAAAAGCAGGAAAAGCCGGAAATGTCGGAATTGTCGAAATTGCTGGAAATGTCGAAACTCCTGGGAACTACTGAAACATCCAGAGCATCTGTCTCCGAAGGAAGGCAACGTGATGTATGAGATCATAGGCAACATAATAAGAAACATGATGATATGAGCATGGGCAACATAATGATGCATGATGATATGAGCATGGGCAACATAATGATGAATGAGATCATGAGCATGGGCAGCTTGATGATGAATAAGACCATGGAAGATGTAGCATGATGAGAAGCATGAAGATGAGAGCATCTCAGTCATCAAGGTTCAACACATGTGACAGTACAAAAAGGTGTCACACGGTAATGTGCAGGAAATAGATGAGATGTAGCACTATGATAGGTGAACGAGTCACCTTAGAGAATCAGTTGAAGCAATATGTCTTCAAATGATCTCATGCTGATATCAAAAGTCAAAGTGATTGACTTCTATTGTAAATGTACTATCTCTCTCACTTTCTCTGCCGAATTTTGAAGAACATAAAAGAAGAATTGATCAATGGTTTCCCCACATTGGGGTTTGTCCCTGGCTAGCGCTACATCTTGTGTTCTCTTGTCTTCTGCGATTTATATTTATGTTCTATCTGCAGTTTACTTTATGCTAATGTGATTGCTAATGTGGAAAATAAATTGAAATAAATTGCACTAGCATAGAACACACCTAAAATTAATAGGGATGCAATACATTTATACATTGCGAATAGTAAAGATTTGATGAAGGTATGGATTTAACGATACAAACAAGATAATAATGGTAGGTTATCATGGTATGGTGTGTCTTTATTGGTCAAAGAATATCAATGTAGTGGGGATACCAATCTTACATAGAGGAAAACTGAGTTATCATATGGTTTAAAATATTATCAGGCAAGCATATTCACCCATACTAAGTTTTTTTACAATTATATTGATGCAACATATGGCATGTTTTTTTTCTTAATTTTCAATTTTTGCAAGTATATATATGCATGCTTATTAATTGACAATGCATTTTTAATGTGTTTGATGTATTGTAGTTGAAACAACACAACAAAATGTGTTGTAATGGAAAATGTCTTATAGTGGGATAATTGAAGTATTTCAAGTTACCAATGTTTCCTCTAGAGGTGATAGACATCCAAAACTCTCTGAGAATTGATAATATGGGTATCTGCATGATATACTTGATTGTGACTTTGAATCCTTCAAAATATTTTTGTACGATGTCAAATGGTTTAGGCTATGAATCCATGAATGTGACCCTGATATAACTGTTATTAAGCATACTAATGGATTTAACATGGTTGATACTATTATACGTGTTTCCCGTAGGTAGTCCTTGGCTGCAAACACTACACCAGGAAACCAACTCAACCAGTCTTTAGGTTCAAGATGGCCCTTGAACCAGAGGGGGATCCCTCAGTTGTTACAAGGCTTTGTTTAACTCTATTCACTTGTCACTGAACAACAACCTTTGAAGCACAATGGACAAATTTATGGTTTTAGTTAGGGGTGGTTGGTGATCAATGACAATGACTATTCATGATTAAAGGCCTCTCTCACAACAACTAGGGAAATTTGGATGCGTGTAGAATATTTCTGCAACCCAGCAAAACACATAGCAGAGGATGACAAAAGGCCAAACTGAAACCAATTCTAATAGGAGCTATTTCAGACAGATAGCCCAATAAGCTAATCTCTTTTAGTGCCTATCAGAAGGTATAAGTAAAAACCAGTCAAAGAGGATTTATCTTGGACAAACATTCCAATAAGCTAATCTCTTTCTAAAGGTTATGATTTTGCAGGGTATTTAAGAATATATGATACTCAATTTACACTTACCCAGACCTTCCTATAAATGCTTTGAACATGTGTAGAAATAAGATATGAAACACTAGAAAGATATACTAGAAAACACAAAATTATGTCAAACTAGAGTCGGAAGGCTTTCATTAAAAATCTTATAATAGAAGCTATTAGAGAGTGAAGAGCCTTTGCATAAGAAACCCACACCTATCATCTCAATCGATGAAGTATTTATACAATTTATCACAAAATATCTTGATTTAAAATATCAAGATTTGTTACAAATATCTCAAACTGTGTTACACAAATAGAATTGAAACATAGGACATTCAAAACTAATGAATCTACTTGGCACTATCTTTGTGAATTTCTGGTGACAAAGAAGAGAAATTCTAATTTGATAGCAACTCTTATTTGATGAGGTGGCCTCCAAGTCACTAATTGTCTTTGAGCTTTTTCCTCCCGAATTTTTGAAAAATATGGTCCTGTAATCCATTTGTATATCCCAAACAATAATATTTGTTAGAAAACTGAGAGAGGTTTTTTTACATGAGGGTTTTCAACAGAAACCTCTTTAAGTTTTTGAAAATTAATTTCCACTTGCTCGAAAACCACATTTGAAAATGATGACTAAAAACAGGAAAATTTGGGAAACTATGGCTACAAAGATTCATCCGAATCTCCAAAACCATAACAACTGTTAGAAATCCGAGAGATTTTTTTATACACGAGGATGTTATCAACAACAACCTCTTTCATTTTTTGAAAATTCATTCTCCACTGTTTGAAAACCATGTTTGAATTTACTGTGTTGTATAAAAGACAAAACATAGTTTTAACTAATTATGAAATGAACATATGACATGGAGGAGGGAGGAGACATGGAGGTGGGAGATAATGTGGAAACACATGGTTGGTGGAAAATGATGTGACCAGAGGTAAATAGATGTTGGCAGGAAGGAGAGAGTTAGGTAGTTTTCCGGGGGGGGTGGGTATATGGTTTCGAGCAAGGGGGGTGTGAATTGATAAGAGGACACCACGTCACATGGGACCCATGAAAAACGATACCGCTTTTTAGACCCCCCATGCCATTAACGTGAAAAGGGATGAGCGGGTGCGAAATGGTTTCCTCACTGTTGATCTAGCGGGGAAGATCTTAACCGTGCAAAAGCACTTGAACTTTTGTGAAAGCGACAAAATGTCTTGTCAATACTCGATCATAGGTTAAAATCTGATTAAACTTTATTACATCATTTAATCATGTTTAAATGCATGATTAACTAATTAAACCAGCTAATGAAACTTAAATTTACATTTTTGAGGGCACATTTACTCTTGCAGACCCATTTATTATTTCTAAAGTATTAAAACCTATTACATCAACAATTTGAAATTATCAAAACTAATCATGTTACAACATTGGCTCCAGTGGGGGCTGCCTCCCCTTGTGGGATGCATAGAACTAGTAGACCAACTGCCTTTAGTGTTGGGCACGAAGTCATACCATAAAACCATCAACCACTAATATGCCATCTTATGTAGAAATATAACCAATCCCCATGGATCACTGTTGTCATTTGAATACTCTGCTATTGCACACTGCAACTGTGAAATACAACCATATGACTGCACTAATTTGGATACTCTTTCATACTGAAATCTGAAAACTAAAAATTTCTAAAGACTAAAAATATAAGCTGGTCTATCATCTACTCTTCAAATCACACAACTCATAAACAACGAACACACTGATCTACTGCACAATGAAACTCAGAATATCTATTCAATTCCCACACTTCTATCTAATTGAATTGAAAAACTTTACACTGTTAGGTATACTCTTCTTTCCAATGTAACCAAGTGCGGAGTGGATTTATTGACAAACCATGTTGCCAGCAGCTGAAAATATGAAGAATATATACAATATGAACATGAAATCCCATGGGAAACTTATACTTACAAGTGTACTTTAAAAGATTCATCCTTTGTAGACATTTTAGATTTCTGACCATGGCTAAGAGGGAGATACATATACTGCTGATTGCAAGTATCAATGAGCGTTGCATAGAAGTAAAGGAAGCTAAAATTTTGAAACAATGGGATCAATTTACCCAGTGGAATCACCATATGACAAAGTGGATTCGCCAGGTGAAAGAAATGCAACCGATAATAAATGCCTACTCCTTGTTCACCAGCAAGGAATAGATCTAATCTTTATTGTTCCCCAGAGAAAGATATCTTCATTACTTCGCTCCCTAGCAATGACGCCAAATGTCTTATGTGTTTCCCGTAGGTAGTCCTTGGCTGCAAAAGCTACGCCAAGAAACCAACTCAACCAGCCTTTAGGTTCAAGCTGGACCTTGAACTAGAGGGGGCTCCCTCAATTGTTACAAGCCCTTGTTTAACATTGTTCACTGTCACTGAACAACATCCTTTGAAGCACAATGGCCAAATTTATGGTTTTAATTGGGGGTGGTTGAAAATCAATGACAATCCCTATTCATGATTAAAGGCCTCTTTGACAGAGTCCCTTCTCAAATTGTCATCTTCCACCGTGACAAAATTCCTTATCTTTTTAAGGATTATGATAGAAGAATGTAAGGAGATTGCTAATAATTGAGTAGTCAAACTAACTACTTAACAATTAGGGAAATTTAGATGCATGTAGAATATTTCTACAGCCCAAAATAACATATTCAGGGAAGATAGAAGGACAAACAGTGATCTATTCAAAGAAGATTTATTTCAGACAGACAGTCCAATATACCAATTTCTTTAGTTTCATCTTCTTCCTCTACATTATACTTTACAAGCCTTCATGTAAAGTATAATGTAGAGGAAGAAGATGAAATTGAAGAAGAAGATGATGTAGAGGAGTAGGGGGTTCATGCAATATCAGATGAATATGTCAAAGAAGTTCAAGGAATACATGTTAATCAAGACAATGTTAATTTTGATTAACTATATGATATTGACATTGTGTGAGACAAAGAACTTAAAGAAGTTGAACCAAATGTAGAAGAGCATGTTCTAGATGATGATGATGATGATGATGATGATGATGTTGATGCTGATATGGTGAATCCTTTGTACATGAATTTTGAACTGGATGATACAGATGTTGAGATGGATGAAGAATAATAGTAATTAATGACATCAAAATGTTGAAAAGTACGAGGAATGTATTTATATAGTTTTTAGTTGGTTTCTTCTCTTTTGCTCACCTTAAATTTTTATTTTCCTAGTTTTTATGTTTTTATGTTTTTGTGTTTCTTTCAAATATATTATATTAGATGGATTGGGTATGGGGAATTGAGGAGGGGTGGGGGGTGGGGTGGTTGGGGAATATGAGCTTCCACCTTCACGTGGTTGGCCTTGTTAAGTAGAGGATGTATTGTTCTTGAAACGAAGAGAAGCTCAATTATGTTTATACCATAATTTCCAATTTTCACTTTAATGGTTTGTTAAGAAGAGGTACCAGACGAGTTGTGTAATGGGTGAACTAGGCAACACGATGGTTGGAGAGACATGTGAAATAAGGTTGGCCAATGAATTCTCATGAATTAAGTTCCCACTAGAGTGTACCATAATGATTTTTAGAAAATTGACTAAATTAATGTTCAGGTGTTAAAAGCCAGTTTATAATTGATTGATTATGCAACATGAGTGTACTAAAAAATGATAATATTTTGTTTTCATTGATGAGTTAATGATTTATGTTGATTGATTTGCATAACAGGGTGAACACCCACGCCCTAGACACACCCACACAAAGGCAAAGCACTCGGGTACCCCTAGGGGTGTCTGGAGCTCGACACTGCAGGACATCTACCTGGTAAGGGTGCCCGTGTCATGAGTTGGTGGGTCGATCCAACTTGGCAAGGGGCACCTGCATAAAAGAAGTAAGGTCAGCCCATGACTTCCCATGAACAAAGTTCCCACTAAAGGGTCTCATAATGGTTTTTATAAAGTTCAATAAACTAATGTTTGAGCATTAAAATTTGGTTTATAATTGGTTTATTATGCAACATGCTACTAAAAAATTATAATATTTTGTTTTCATTGATGAGTGAATGAAGGTGGGGCTTTGAGGCACCCATGGGGGCGTCATGTGCTAGGCACACTAGGTCGCTCGATGACTATGGGGGTGTTGTGTGCTAGGAACACTAGGGAACCCAGCACCCATGGGGGCATTGCATGTGTTAGCACTTCGTAAATTTCTCTAGGATGAGGAGAGAAATCCTAGAGGTGACCACAACCCACTTGTAAGCTAGAATCTAGCCCTTCTAGCTTTAGAGAGGGCTCTCTCTATAGGATTTTCAATCAATTAATTGGATGAGTATTTCAAATTTAAGGCTAGTTTTTAAGCACATAAAGAAAGGGATTTGTTTTGATGATTTGGTGGCTGGTATGAGGAAATTCCAGTATACATGGGGGTCAATTTCAGTAAATGTTTCAGTGAATAGATAAAATAATGAAAGGTTCTTGTAACAAGAGCGAGATAGGTAGCCCTTCTGATGTTTTTTAATAGATTCATTGTAGGAGTGTGAGCAACATAATAGTGGAAAAAGGACACTCGAAGCATCTAACTAAAGGATGAATTTTTCATGTCATTTAGGAGGAAAACATATTTATTGTTTAGAAAAATAAAATAGAGCACTGTAACAACAAATTTTGAGATAATAGTTTGTTTGTCTAAACAAGAAGATATGTAATTATGGTATAATAGTTTCAACAAGAAAAATTACAGCATACATAAACATATCATCATAATGACCAACACAAGAATTCTTGCAACAAGTCCCTTTGGCCTTCTTTATTTACTGAAAATACTTGAAAAACATAGAATACAAGTCTTTTTTCTTCACACACGAACTAACCAACCCTCTCTACATCTCCTTTTATAATCTTAAATAGACTTACATCATAAAATATCCTATGACTAGATTCAATGTATGAGTTATCCATTTAGAATAAAAAGAAACCCACAAAAACAAAAAATTAATGTTTTTCATAAAAAAATAGACACAACAATAAAAATAAAACGTCTGGATAATCTCAAACTGTCTTCCATCATGCCCAAAATCCTACTAAAAATGGCCAAAAAACCTTTGGATAACTTGGTTCATTCATCTTCTACTTTATTGGCCTCCTTCAATCTTATCAAGTTTCTCTACTTGAGCTTATCAGGTCCTCTGCCTTTGGGATGAAAAAACAAGAAAAAACGACCCCTCTGTGTTGCGCTACAAATGCATGACAGTTATTTTTGGCATGCTTTGATATATTCATGCATTTATTAACTATGAAACTAGGGGGAAGACTATAGGCTTGCTATATCACAACTCTATGTTATATCTGAATCTTCTATTGAATGCCATATTTGAACTGCTAGGGATATAGAATTTGTGGTATACCTAGCCCTTGGGGCTTAGGCAGGAACACATGATCAGGGTATGGGGACTCAGGGGCTAAATCCTTTGGCTAGGATAGGGGCTGATTATTTGAAATATTTCTATATAAACAGTTCTCATGTGCAATACATGGGACCAAAACGCATATGCACCTGGGCCCATGATATTGGGTGTTTCCCTAATATGATCCTTTATAAAATCCCCATATCATATTGTTGTGAATGCTGATGTGCGATCGCGCTTGGTTCTCAGACCCCTGTGCCTTTGATTCTTTGTGACCATGGGCCAATCCCCACAACGGAGCCCTCAATCAGAGTTTTTAAATCAAAAGTTTTACTTTGAGACAACAACATGCCTCAACCTGCGAACGTCAATCTCTGATATAACATCATCCTTTTCCACATGTCACCTTGTGAATAGTGACACATGTCATCCTTTTTTTCCTCTTATGACCCCTAAAAATGGCGAATCTTCCTACCACGTGTCCACCATACAACCACGTCATGGTGATGTCAGCTGCCACATGGCACATAAAAACCAATCATTGTTCACAACGTGGCACTTTAGAGGAGAGAGAAAAGGATTGGTCTTGCTCTATTTTTTCGATAAAATGTGTTGTTAATCCATCTTCGGCCTTTCCTGGTGCTTTAACACTCAAGGAACAATCCCAAATTTAACACAATCAACACAAATTTTTAAAATTTTCACCCTACTCCACTTTGACAATTCACCAATTACCAATTACGATATGCGATATGCCCAGAACCCGCTGACTGTCGATTGTGATATGTGATTTATTCATCGACGTGCCTAATCAATGATCATAGTTCACCGATATGGCATCACTATTGCAAAATTATTTGGAACCTTCGATTGCCGACATGTGATATATATCAACGATCGCTGATTGCTGATGTGCCCCGAGCGCCATTGCTTCTCCTTTAGAAATCATCACATGCTGGGAATCTTAATGAATATCTCAGCAACATACTTCTTCTATTTTTTTTCTTGACATTGGGATGAAAATTTACAAAGGGATTCTTTAATTTCATCATGCATACATTCTTCATCACCATAATAATTTTCTAGATATTGGAAGAAATCTTCATAACATGTACACCATTTTTTAGCAAGAGGCAAGAGAGGACAAAATTCCTTAAAATTCTCATAAAATATTGTGTGAAAATCTATAAGAGAATACAAACTGGCAAGTGGAAAACCTTCATACCAGGATCTATCTTTGTCTTCTTAGGTTTCCATGAACATTTTAATTAAATAATCCCCAGGAAACTTAACCCCAAGCTTAAGTACATGCAAATGAAACTTGAACAGATGTAAAACACCATTGTCTCCTTTTTGATCTTTAAACTTTTGCAATTAAGTATTCCAATCTACACCAGGCATAGGATTTGGAAAATAGGGAATACAAGATCTATCCATAGGTGTATACCTGGCATTTATTATTGAAACCATATTGAAAACTATCAACCAAAATTAATGACCTTTGATTAGTGGAGTCACTGCAAATGTTTGATCTTTTGGATCCTTTGAAATCAGAGTTGCCAAGTGAATGATTCAACCTTTCTATGTCTAACTACTATCGACCATTACCAATCAGATCTGAAACTTTAAATATCTTTCCCAAAGAAGATAAAACCTTTCGATCCTCGACAACAGTGCCACTATGTTAAAACTCTGTAAATTTCTCCAGGCTGAGGAGAGAAATCCCAGAGGTAACCAAAAACAACTTGTATGCTATAATCTAGCCCTTCTAGCTTTAGAGAGGGCTCCCTCTATAGGATTTTTAGTCAATTAATTAGCTGAGTATTTCAGAGTTTAGGCTAGTTTTTAAGCACAAAAAGAAAATGATTTGTTTTGATGATTTGGTGGCTGGTGTGAGGAAATTCCATTATACATGGGGGCCAATTTCAATAAATGTTTCAGTGAATAGATAAAATAATCGTAAACGTTCTTGTAACAAGAGCGAGATAGGTAGTCCTTTTGATGTTTTTTAATAGATTCGTTGTATGCAGAATAGTGGACAAATGACACTCAAAGCATCTAACTAAAGGATGGTTATTTCATGTCATTTAAGAGGAAAACCATTTATTATTTAGAAAACTAAAAAAGAGTGTTGTAATAGCGAATTTTGAGATAATACTTTGTTTGTGTAAACAAGAAGATATGTAATCATGGTATAATAGTTTCAGCAAGAAAACTTATAGCATACAGAAATGCATCATCATGAAGAATAACACAAGAATTCATGCAACAAGTTCCTTTGGCCTTCTTTATTCATTGAAAATGAGTTGGCATAATTAAAACAAAAGAAAAGCAAGACCACTATCAGTAGAAAGCCCCCATAATTCAACTTCCTAAGGACCACCACCACCAACAAAAACAACAGTCAACCGACTAAGTCTGCACAAAGCTTGAAATTCGTGTTGAATGTCTAAAGTATGGGCATTGAAAAATACTATTCTTTCCATCAAGAGTATCACTTAGAAAAGGCATTCCCATAGTGGAACCGCATCATCAATGCTTTGGCCACGCACATTATTGAATTGGTACTTTCAGATGAGAAGACTGAGCAAATGAAATAAAATGATGAATCTGCTATGACTGAATAAATTGTGGGTATCAGACACGTAGTAATACTTTAAGTTGTGTGTGCACCGCTAAGAATAAGGATTCCATACTGGTGGAGTGTATTGAAAGAGTGTGGAATGACCTGTTAAGGAGTTTTATTAACCCAACGTTTCAGACTACAAAGTGAGTCCATCATCAAGGGAATGCTTCATATCCTGAGAAGATTTAATGTAAAAAAGCTAATGATTTATATATATTTAGGTGAATAATGTTTTTGTAGAAACTTAGTCGACTAAATATTAATATGAAAATTGTATTAATTAATTTAATATGCAAATGTGTATAATCATTATCAATTTACCTTTATAAATTTAATATATTATATTTTCAAATTTGATATATTTCTTTATTAATCTATGTAGGGATTTCATATAGTTAAATGCCGTGAAAATATTGGTTAAATTATTACTTAATTTTATTTATCATGGTAAGTATGTTTTTAATCATTAATGAGAGTTCTAAATGTATAAATAGAGATTAATTTACATTTTAGGAATTATGTTTTGAATATGCTATGAAAAGATTAAGTATAGGTTTTTTTTTATTATTATCATCATTTATTAGTTTTTGAACATGTAATCATTATTGTAAATATTTAATTATTTCATTTTAAAATAATGATTTATGTTAGCTTGTGTAGTTTTATTGATCTTTATAAGGAGATGGATATAATTATAAAGAATGATATTGTTAGTCTATTGTATATTTAGTGTCTATAAGGTGTAATGGGAGTAATATTTAAATTGTGCTTTAATTTAAATATTGTAGGTATATTATATGTTTATTATTTATTAGTTTAGCATGAAATTGTAGGTATATTATATGTTTATTATTTATTAGTTTAGCATGAAATCATTACTTATATATTTAATATTTAGTATATTATTTAATGAATATATATATATATAATATATTTTTTATTTTGTTATCTATATATGTGTGTGTGTGGGGCATATTGATGTTTATAAGGTGTAATGGGAGGTAATCATAACTTTAAAAGTTTATTAATGTAATTAATTAGAAAACATAGAAAATTCTTATCATTGTTAATTGTTTTTAATAAATAATGTAACCTATGAATATTCGAATGTAATTAATATTAGTAGGAATTAGATGGATTTATGATTTGAATGGTTTGTTAATAAAGGTTTCTGGGTATTGCTTATTTTTAGGCCATCATCTCGGTTCATGTTGTTTTTTCTTTTTTCAATTTTTATAACTTCCTTAATTTTCCTTTTTAAATGATGGTCTTCTTTTATTATGAGTTTGGCTTCTTCTATATAGATGTAGTGTGAGGAAGAACAAACATGTTCTACTAAGGTGGATTTAGAGGCTCTATCTCTACAAATGTCGGCATCATGTTCTTTGAGTCTGATGTTGAGGGATCTGCCAGTTTCTCCTATGCATTCTTTTCCACAGGAGCAATGGACAATGTATACACCTTTGTGTAAGCTAGGGTCTATAGGGTCTTTGACAGAGTCAGTTAGCTTCTTTATTGTGTTGTGGGGAGTGAAGGCTACATTGATATTATGCTTTTTAAAAAAAATTGCAATCTTGTCAGTAGTGTCTTTTATGTAAGGAAGGGATATTTTTGGAGTGTCAAAAGATATTTTCTTCCTTCCTTACATATAAGGCACTCCCTTCCTTACATAAAAGGCACTACTGACAAGATTGGAATTAAAAAAAAAAAGCATAATATCAATGTAGCCTTCACTCCCCACAACACAATAAGGAAACTAACTGGCTCTGTCAAAGACCCTATAAAACCTAGCATACAAAAAGGTGTATACATTGTCCTTGCTCTTGTGGAAAAGAATATCTAGGATAAATTGGTAGATCCCTCAACATCGGACTCAAAGAACATGCTGCGAACATTTGTAGAGATAGAGCCTCTAATTCCGCCTTAGCAAAAGATGTCTGTTCTTCCTCACACCACATCTGTATAGAAGAAGCCAAACTCATATAAAAGAAGACCATCATTTAAAAAGGAAAATTAAGGAATCTATAGAAATTGAAAAAAATAAAAAACAACATGAATCGAGATGATGGCTTAAAAATAAGCAATACCTGGAAACCTTTATTAACAAACCATTCAAATCATAAATCCAACTAATTCGTAGTAATATTAATTACATTCAGATATTCATAGGTTACATTATTTATTAAAAACAATTAACAATGATAAGCATTTTCTAGGTTTTCTAATTAATTACCTTAATAAACTTTTCAACTTATGATTACTTCCCATTACACCTTATAAACATCAATATGCCACATATACTTAAAAATAAAAAATAAAATATCATTACATTATATACTAAATATTTAAATATATAAAGTAATGATTTCATGCTAAACTAATAAATAATAAGCATATAATATACCTACAATATTTAAATTAAATCACAATTTAAATATTACTCCCATTACACCTTATAAACACTAAATATATAATAAACTAACAATTATATCATTATTTATAATTATATCCATCTCCTTATAAACATCAATAAAACTACATAAGCTAACATAAATCATTAGATTAAAATGAAATAATTAAATATTTACAATAATGATTACATGTTCAAACACATAAACTAATAAATGATAATTAAAAAAATTCCCTATACTTAATCTTTTCATAGCATATTCAAATCATAATTCCTAAAATGTAAATTAATCTCTATTTATACATCTACAACTCTCATTAGTTATTAAAAACATACTTACCATGATAACTAAAATTAAGTAATAATTTAACGAATATTTTCACTGCATTTAACTATATAAAATTCCTACATAAATTAATAGAGAAATATGTTAAATTTAAAAAGGTAATATATTAAATTTATAAAGGTAAATTAATATGATTATACACATTTGTAGATTAAATTAATTAATACAATTTTCATATTAATATTTAGCCAACTAAGTTTCTGCAAAAATATTATTCACTTAAATACATATAAATCATTAGCTCTTTTATATTAAATCTTCTCAAGATATGAAGCATTCCCCTGATGATGGAATCACTTTGTAGTCTGAAACGTTGGGTTAATAAAACTCCTTAACAGGTCATTCCACACTCTTTCAAGAATAAGGATATTGAGGAACCACCATTGAGTGAGGGCCTATCTCAAAAAAAAAATAGTCAATACAAGTTAAGGAGTTAAGGGCTTATTCCTAAACAAGAGCTGACGAGGCAAAAGTTGAGGGAACATTTGTTAAGGAAAATCACACCGCCCATCAGCTAAGCTCAGAAAATTTTTGGAGATGCTTCCCCACCAAAGAACACTTCCAATAGAAAAAGAAATACTACCACTCTGGAAGTATCATAAAAATCTACTCCTCTAGACACTTAGATAATGCCTGCTGTGCTAGAATATAACATTGTGGAAGATATGAAGAAATCTCACACAAATATTTCAATCTATGAGCTTGCAAGGATAATAAGCCAGTGATAAATTCTCGTCCAAGAAATTGCCCAATCCTCATAAGGTGACAATACTTCTTCTTCTCACAAGGTATCTAGTAAATCTTTTGCCCCGTGGAATTAGTGCTTAACGTTTTAGCATTAGAATCTAATACTCTTTTCCCTCCGTTTCTATTGACTTTTGAAATTTTCAATTATGATGCTCACTATTTTTTGGTCAATTCTGGTGCATCTGTAAACATAATGCCATTATTAGTTGCCAAGAAAATCAATGGCAAATGGGATAAGACCGAGGCAAAAATTATTCAGATGGATAGGTCCATTTTCCAAACTATTGGTGAGCTTCGAAATGTCCTTAGTCACTTATCATCTGATCACCGAGTTCACCAATGTATAAAAATAGTAATTATGGAAATCCCAAAATCATACGATGTATTGTTAAGTAGAGATTGGTCAAGAAAATTACAGGGGTATTTTGCTACCGATTGGCCGCATTTATGGTTTATGTATAAGGGAAAGAATAACCAAATTTAGGTAGAATCAGAACCTTACATGAAGCACACTGTTACAACTTTTGAATGGAAAAATGGTCCTGTTTCTTTTGTAGACCTAATTTTTGGAAAAAAAAATTTAGAAAATGATGTTGGGTGCTACCTTGCACAACCATCACCTATTCCACCAGACACACAACTAGAACTCCTTCCTTCTCCAAGTGGTGCAATTAAATAATGTAATATAGATGTACATAGTAATAGTACTAGTATTAGTAGGAATAATAACATAGGAAACGACTTAGTAGCTTGTAATTTTTGTACTCTTTATTTTGATGGTTCTAAGATGCAGGATGGTTCCAGATCTAGTTGTGTCCTTACATACCCACATAACAAGAAACATATACTTTCCTGCCATCTGGAGTTTGAGTGCACTAATAATACTACAGAATATGAAGCACTCGTACTTGGATTGAAGAAAGCTATAGACCTGAAGGTAGAGATCCTTAAGGTAATGTTTGACTTAGAGGTAGTCAATAGTTAGGTACGAGATACTATACACTATGTTTCGCCTCATCTTAAGAACTACAAGAAAGAGGTATGGCATTTGATAAATCATTTTAATGATTTCAATATTGTTTTTGTTCCAAGAGTTAGAAATGTGATGGGAGATGCATTAGCAAATGCTGTTGTAAGGATGTCAAATTGCAAAATGATTTTTCTATTGAAATTTTATATAAAGCATCTATACCTGACAATGTTACTAATTTACACGTCTTCAATTATGACCAACAAATACTACAATTTATGGATAATAATGACTTATTCAAAGATGTCGCCATAGAGGAGGATGAGCACGAGAAAAATTTGTAAGAAGCATCCTAATAACTAAAAGGAAACACTATGCAAAAAGGCATGGTATCCATGGAGAAATTATATGACCTGCAGAACTGATTTAGAGGAACTATTAATACAAAGACTCAGAGTTCGAAGTTCGCATCTGAGAAAGTCAACCATGGAACCATAGAAGATCCAAAGTATGTGAACCTCGGTACCTGTTGCTACCCATAGGAATGACATGCATTTATTCAGATATTCAAGCAGTATCAAGATGTGTTCGCATGGACATATGGTGATTTAAAGAGTTATGACACTCGTATCATACAACACCCGATTCCACATAAAATAAGGGGTGAAATTGTTCCAACAAATACTACGGAAATTTCATCCAACACTGGAACCCCTGTTGGATGCTTAGATCATCTTCAAAGTTAGACATTCCATGTGGGTTTCCAACTTGGTCCTAGTAAGAAATAAGTCTAGTGAAATACACATATGTGTTGATTTCTGAAATCTTAACTAGGACTCTGAAAAAGACAACTATCCAGTGCCATTTGTGGAGTAGATACTCCAGATAGTATCTGAGTCTGAAATGTTTTTGTGACTAGATGGAATATCACGATATAACCAAGTGCTAATAGTGGAAGTAGATAGGTTGAAGACTATGTTCTAGACTAAATGGGGCATGTTCTCTTTTAAGAGAATTCCATTTGGACTAACTAATGCCAGTGCAACTTTTTAGAGAGAAATGGACATCACCTTTCATGGACTTACAAGTCAAAGTGTTGTTGTGTATTTAGATGACGTTATTGAGTTTTTGAAGAAAAGGTCTGATCATATACATCATCTAAAGAAAGTTTTTGAGTGGTGTCTAAGTATGGGATCTCTCTTAATTCCAAGAAGAACGTCTTTCAGTGTCTGAAGTGATCCTATTAGGGCACATAATAGTGAAGAGAGGTATCAAGATTAACCCTGAATGGGTCAGGGCTATCACACAGATCCCATTTTTAGTGAACTAGAAAGACATGCAATCTTTCTTGGGAAAAATAAATTTCCTCAGAAAATTCATCTGCCATTTGTTAGCTTGTAGGGGCCTGATCTAAGTTCAGAGGTGATTTAGCCAAACAAATCCCGGTACTATTGGCCCTTTTGGAAACATTCCATGGAGTGCGGACTGAGGTCTCACCTGAAGTAGTATGGGAGGGTGCTAGAACTAACTTTCCGCACCCTAGAGATGTCTGATGATTTTAGGTGGTCCGCGGTTTGACCCTGTGTGCACACCGCTACATGTACCTATATGTACCTCGTAGCCTACGATGCTGCCTTAGCACAACCCTACCCGAGGCCCGAACAATATTATTACCAAAATCCTTGTTATTAACCCGATATTAGTTGCTCAATTTAGCTTATCTGAATGGGCCTAGTTATACTTAACAGTTTTTAGCATTCATATAAGTGCGCATGATAAATAAAACAATATAATTGCATATGGTATCAAATAGGAAATAACCCAAGAAAAGATACACAAGATTTGGAATCAAACTTCTCTTTATTATTCTTCTTCCTTGGTTACAGACTCAACTCCACCCTGCGCACTTAGCCGCGGACTCTATTAGGCCTCTGCGCACTCAGCTGCAGAGTCTCTTCCTACTACTATGACCCAAAGCACTTAGACTCTTACTCTATGCTCACTATCTTCTAGACTCCATTTGTTAGCTACTTGCTACTTTACAACTTAGAGCCTCACTCTATTTATACAATCCCATAGTCCACGGACCATGGGTAGGCTGACACTACATTCAAAACTTAGGGTGGACAACTCTATGACTCTGACATACAATTTGCGCTCCACGCCCACAATTCGCGGAGTCTTTACAACAATAGTACTCAAAACTTGGGCTTTGAGCCCCAAAACCTGCTATGGGGGGATTCCATGCTCAACAGGCCCCCGACACAAACATCGTGACTTGTCCTCAAGTCACTCTGTCGACATGAAGATCTTGGCACAGATTCCCTCTAGCTGGTCCCAAATGGTCTGAATGTTGGCAGCGCATTGAGCTACTGCCTGCTGAACCTGTTGCATCCTTGCTTCCGAACCCTCTATTTCTAGTGTGATGTGCTGCAACTGTGCATGCATCCCTTGAATCTACGCAAGCTTTCCTTCAATATCTGCCATGATTGTGAAGGCTTCATTAATACATGGCTAGATGCACGCTTTTAGAACTACTTCCTTGTGGCACGCTGCATCCACCTTATCTTTTAATGCCTTGGCTTGCTGCATCCTTGCAAGCCGCTGAGTAAGGACTATTGTCCGCGTAGTCCCTCTAGTGCTATCATATTGTTGCTGGAGTTCACTTTCCTCGGTCTCCAGCTGTTGGATGTAGGGGTCCTCCTACAATGTAATGAGGACCTCAAGTGCCTGTTCCAACATGTTGGTACAGTCACGGACTGCGCCTCCAATCTCTTCCATCCCTGATGCAATAGCACTGGTGCACTGCTCTCTGACCTCTGGGGGAGTGTAAGGCTGCGCCTTTAATCGCATCTCTACAATATGAAGGTTCAGCTCCAGCTGAACCTTTGTGATCTCTTCTCCCATGTCGTAGACTCCACTTGCCAGAGTGTGGATCCACACTTCTACCGACAAATCTGTTGCAATAGCCAGCTTTGGGACGCATTGGCAAGTGTCATCTACCGTTTCTACCAATCTTTATTTTTACGACACTAACTCATCGGGCTGCAAGAAGAGCTGCTCCATATTGATCATTTGTTCACTAAGCACTTGGATTGCACAGTTCTCCCAGGCAGGAAGCTTTGTTGTGATCCCATCCTGGAGCTGATAGAGCATTTTCCGTGGAAGGGTAGATAGATTAAGGCCAAGGCCTTTCATCATGCTAAACGTCATTCGGTCTATCGCATTTGATGATACTAATGCTCCCTCTGGAAACACTATTGTGTTGGCCATCCTCACGTGCAGCATCTGTTCTGCTGCTAAAGTGCCTGCTGCGACATGGGTAGATAGGGTACCTTCCTAAGGGGGTCACACTTGTAACTCCCATAGTTGTGCCGTGAGGGCCTCCAACACACTCTGGTGCTTCATCATAAACTCTTGGAGCGCCTCATTGGTGACATCGCGAACTGTTTCGCTGATGTCATAGAGATCACCTTCAGTCAAGGTGATCAGGTCAATGGCCAACTTCGAAGCCTTAACCTTTTTCCTTAGACCTAACCTTTTTGCGATGTGTGACCATTTAAGTTGTGTGGACGTGTCCCTGGGTCCGCGCTTCCCTCTGCGATTTCAATGTCCTCTGCCTCCTGCCCTGAGGATGTTGCTTGACCCTCCTTTGTCGCTGCCATTTTTGTTTGTGCTGCTGCTGCTGCCTTTGCATCCTTCTTTTGCTCCGCGGTTTTCTATGCCGCTTTGCATACTACCCTTACCTCTACTGCCACTTTTTCATTTCGTCTTCTCTCGGCCAGTTGAGTGACGCACAGCTTGGCATCCTACTTCTACTTTTGTGCTTCTGCTTTCTCTAACTCCACCAAATCTGGGTCGCGCCACTCAGGAGGCCATGTCTACAACACAGTAAAGATCGCGTCATCAGTGGCTATGAATGGGAGCTTTATCCACTATTGCGCCAAATCCTTTCGCACCTTGATGTAGATGTTGTGCATGTTTGCCTTGAAGTCATCAAAAATCTACAGACTATTGTGCACCATGGGGGAGAGGCATGGCCTCCTATTAATCCACATTTGGATGCTCGCCTCCATGAGCACCCATAAAATCTTGGTATCGCGAATCGGTTTCACGTCCTTGGTGGCCCAGAGTGAAACGTACTTCGGGGCCTTTGGTAGGTCTCAGTCAATGCTCGAGAACTAACTATCCTGCGGTAGTTCCCCCACTACTAGCAATATGGATAAGAGCAACCACGCGTAGTGGAATGTCTTACCCTGCTCCTGGGCCTCGTGAAAGTTGAGCAAAAACTCCTCGTAGAGGAACTCGACCTAGTTGAATTGAACACCCTCTGCGCATTGTTCAGCCAACGCGACCACCGATGCTGGTACCTCATCGACGCGACATTTTCTCATCACCTTATCGACTAGGAGTTGAGTGGCTATGTGCACCCTCTTATCCTTGATGTTGGATATGGTGTAGCCCCGCTTCTTTTTCTCTAGCTTGTACTTGGCCTTCATGGCCTCTGCAAGAGCCAAATTGCTGCTTTTCCCAGCTATCGTCGCGGGGTCCTTCCCCTTACAGGGAAGCCGAGAAATTCGGTGGATGAGATTTGCCATGATAGGAATAGGCTCCTCTAGCCATAAGTACCCATCATGCACCAGGCAAAGCAGCTGCTTGATGACGAAAATGGTGATGGGCGCGTGGTGGAAATGCGGTATCCATAACAGATGCAGCAGCCCGGCCTTTTCCACACCGCGCAACCATTTTCGTGGCTCTAATGTTATCATCGAACCCTTCATATTTTGCTTCATCAAGTTTACCGTTTCCACGTGCGGGAACTTCTCGCTGTCTGCGAGGTCCCAGTCCTCAAATTTCATGGTGGGCACGTGGCCTAGGTGCGAGCCCTCAAAGACAATTCCATCGTGGAGGAGTGGGGTCTAGAGTGCACTCTTCGTTGCATCCAGATCCTTTGGTATTTTGGCTTTTCCCTTTCGCGAAGGGACATATGTGAGAAATTTTGATGCAGAGCACAGCGGTTGATTGTCTTCCTCCACGTCTTCTTCTTCTTTTGAAATGGCAATTAGGGCCTACAGGTCTTCTTCCTCCTTGTCTGTGTCGATTGTAACTACCTTCCCTTTTTCCTCCATTGATAACTTACTGTGCATGAATTCCTGGGGGACATGCGTATTGGTCCCATTGTTAGCTTATCCTTCTTCAACCATGGCGTCCGTGGTGATTTGGGGATCTCTGTGACCACCCAGCACCCTCGGGAACATATTGCACCATGGGGGTCTGCGCGGCTTCACTAGCGGTTCCTTCCTTAATTCCCAACCAATCCTCAGTGGCCGTCATCATTTCTACACTCTTTGTTGTCTTCCATGAACTCAGGGGCCCTATTCTTGCTCGTCTCTCAACACTCTGTGCTCTGCTCAACTTCTCAATTCTCAAATGACCAAGTGTTGTCCACTGGCTAGCCCTTTGAGTTTTATAGTGACTTTTGAATTCAAATTCAACTATTCCCCCTAATTCTAGGCCATCAATGCTCTCTTGGTGGCAAATTTTCCCAAATCTTGCCCATAAATCGCGTCTTAGATGCTTGCCGCCTACTCCATTTGGCCTCAAATCGAACATCCCATCATGAACAGTGACACCAATGGTCACTTTCTAGCTAACCCACGTGGCAGTGCAGCCCTTCATATGCAGTCGTGAACCTTGTGACAGGCTGCTTCTGCACGCACCGCTCAGAGAGTACAACTCCCAGGCAGAATAATTTACAGTCCCACACTCCCTTTCAGCTACGTGTAGCACTAAGACTATTCTTCCTATGGCTAGTGAGGTGGTCGCACCGCTTATGCAGGGATCCATCTCGCCTTCCAGTATAATCCGTGAAAAATCCTCATCTGTCATTGTGGCGATTGGCACCATGCACTCTATTATTTGCAATGAGATTCCCTGGTTGCTGTGTTTGGTGATATGCGGTTTGAGCCATGGCAGCACACTAACTAATTCCTGGCGATAGTCCTCTAAATCATTAGAATGATTGTACACACCTTGCCTTGCTATCCTTGGTCCATTGACAAGAAATGCTCCCTTTATTTCGTTTTCCAGCTTCTTGACCTCTGCGTCCATTAAAATGCCTTTCTTCCTTAGCCATACCCGGTCCTTTTCAAGCTCGTGAAGTCTAAAGTTTCCCTGTCGAATTTCTTCCTGAAGTCTTCTACGTTATTCTTCGCGTAGCTGTGTGATTTCTCCATCCCAGGCTTCGCATACTATCAGATCTATGGGTGTTGTTACGTGCGGACTTGGCTTCGTATGCTCCTCACAGATTATAGTCCTTGCTTCATACCACAGTTTTGGGATTTCTTTCGCGGTCAGGGTTTTCACATGGTCCTATAAGCCCATCGAACCACTGGTACGCGTAGGTCCCAGTTAGTGCGTTCCACATGGTCGACCCTGTTCAACACTTCACATGCCTTATCAAAGGCTTCCCCATGGATAATCTTTGGTGCACTTTGTCTTTCCTGCTTCCACTTGTTGTTCTGGTTTGTGATTGCGAGAGTGGTGCGCGTTCATGTGGGCTGCGTACCATATGTTCGTATCCATCTGGAAAGGTGGGTGTGCAAGCAATTTTCCCCCTCAAACCTAGATCTCATCGGTGGTTGTAGTTTTCCAAAGCATATAAGCATCATCCTTCTACATTTGTGCCAATCCCTAAAACTCTGCTGGTGCGTACCCCACCACCTTGTGAGCATAGCGTGCAGTGCCCATTTCAGAGCATTGAACCACTGTTGTTCTAGTACTTCACTTTCAAATTTGTTTAGGAATTCCTCCACTGATGTAAATCCATCATATATGGGAAGATCCCATGCTTTTGATTCTACGTAGCGTAATGACCTTATCATCATATTGCAATTTAGCATGGTTACCTCGTGTAACCAGTTCTGCCATCGTTCTAGTTCCTCATCCGAATCCGAAGTGCAAGAACTATCACACTCCCACGAAATCATACCATCTGCTATCGTATTCACCCAATCCTGCTCTCGTGCGGTTATCTTGTAGATATAATCAAGATCATCATCACTATCATTGTCGTGCACTGGTTATGTATATTGCACTTCTTCGGCAGGATCTACTAGTACTACTACGCGTAGTGACTTTTTCTCAAAAGTCATTTTGCACTTCTTCAAGTTTATGACTCTGTTCATATCAGTGGCCCAATCTATTCCCAGTAGCATAGGATAGGGATTTCTATCATCGACAATTTTTATCACTTTGAAATCTGCCAAAGTGCTCATGCCTTCAATATCAACCGTTACTCCTTGCAGTCTCCCCATGGGTAAGATCTTCTGTTGGTTCACCATTCATAATTGAATAGGAGTCCACTGCAATGCGAGCCTGCCCATGTGCTCCCAGGTTTGCTTTGGTAGTACATTCACGTTCGATCCTAGATCCATAATTACTTGATCCATTTCATATTCTCTGATTTGCATAGTCAACCTCATTTCCCTTCCTATCTGCGAAGTATGTTTTCTGAGATTTCATACTACACGTGGCTCTCATGACCTAGCTCACCTAGTGATAAGTTCCTGCAGTCCTTTCATAGCCCTGCTGTAGCACAACAACTTCATACAAGTCTCCAGAAAGGTAGTGAGCATTGAAGGATCCATCTCTAGTTCTAGTGGATCCTTACTACCTGAAGTGGAGGCCTTTGTGAAGCTCTTCTTAGCTTCCATAAATGTCTCCTTCGCGCGTTCCAAATCGAATTCAGGTTCCTTTGCAAGAGCCTTATGAACCCATGCACTTTCTTTAGGTTGCTTACCTTTGTCATCTTTTACTGTGATACCGCTCCGAAGCACAAATTTCACATTTGGGTCCTCTTCGTGTGGCTCAGACCTCATCATTTGTAGATTCTGAGTTGGGGGAGGCTGGATTATTCCCTTTTCGTGCAGCCTCGCTATCAAGGTATGGAAATCCTCTGTCTCATGGTCAAACTGAGTACAATATAAACATGATTCTCTTTTCGAATTTTTACAGTCACGGGCATAATGTCTTGGCCCTTCGTAATTGTAACAAATCAACTGTTTGCGACCTCCCTAGTCCCATTCCACCTCGACCTCAGTTGCGCCCCTAAAATCCAGTGCACACCAGTCCTGTATTTTGATTGAGGGCTCGTGTTTTAGTCTGTACCCTATAGGTAGGGGTTCGATCCATCAGTAGCTCATAAATTCTGCATGTGCACTCATCATGACCTACCAACCTGTAGAAATTACAAAACAATTGTTGGGATGTCTGCGTTTACTTATGCAATAGATGACAATTGTCCGTAGCATGTTTTCCTCCTATTTGACAGATCGCGCACCATAATGGAGGCGCCACAGTCGATCCTGCTTGTGCCTCCGGTCTCAATGGCATTGGCCCTCTTTCCGCCAAATAGTTCGTGAAGACGAGACAATGATCCTTATCATGTCCCTGTCCCTTGCATTTGATGCACCATACCTCTTCGCACACCTTTGGGCAAGTCGTCCTGTCCTATTTTAAACTTTTCATTTCCAGGCATAAATTTTTCAGTTGCGCATGGATTTGTTGAACTCCCAGACTAGGATCTTGTATAGGGGTCTCATGCAGTCTCATTGCAACCTCCAATGCTTTGGCCTGGTTGGATAACTTCTGCTGCGAGAGCGTTGTCCTTAGGTGCGGCGTTAGGGATGCTAAAAACCATGCGCAATGTTGTGCATCTGTCAAGGTCATGTTGGATTCATGAATCATTCCCTTCAGCCTCTGATCCAGTTGCCAAGGGGTCTTGCATGGAAGCATCGTGATGTCCTTAAACCCAATAATTGACTGCGTCTCTGATTTTGGCCTACTAAACTCCTTGTTTAGCGTGGCTTGAATTTCTATGATTCCTGCATTTAGATTGTCATTGGAGTGCTTAATGTACCACGTTAGGGTGTGTTCTTGCAGTAATCTTACCAGTGTTTCCTTCTTTATGTTGTCATCTATAACCCCTTGCACTTCCCATACTGCCTTCACCATGAACCAAAATTGATCCGGGTCTTTGTTTCCTACTCCTTTGAATACCGGTAATTTTATTACGCTTGCCATACTAAACTGTGTTGATGGCAGAGGTGGTGTGGGAGGAGATGGAGGTGACGATAGTGAGACGGGTGGCGATGTAGATGGGGCTAGTATGCATGGAATCTACTGCCTTATCACTCTGATCATGCTTCTCTAAGAAACTTTCGCGAGCTCCTCCTCGCTCTCTCGCGAGGGTGAAATCAAACGACTAGTTTCTAATTCTTCGCTACCTCCATTTCTGTAGATCTTCCCACTTCACATAGTCCCGAACATTAATATATTCGCATAGCCCACCTTTCACACAATAGCATCTTAATCCAAGTGTTCAATGATTTAATATACTTACCTCGCGGTACTTTGAGGAAGCATCGTTCCACCTTGTTGTAGCTGACTGATGTGTCTACCACGAACTCGGTGATGAACCCCCTATCATTTGATCAAGCCAATTGTCCACAATGCATGTGATCTTATCTTTTGATGCTTCTAGTTTGTGCACCAATTCCGGAGTCCACACGATTGGTTTGTCGAGCCCGCACCTCCCTTGGCTGTCTGCTAGCTTTGTGATCCACTCATACAACTCAGAGGGGAAGGATGCAAAAAAAATCTCGTGGATTTTCATATACACACAACACTCTAACCACTATTACTTTGATACTCATGGATTCCTATTTTCCTTTGCCTTGAACTCGTGAATTTTTCTGTCCAACCAGTTTTCAATTTCTTTCTTTGTCATATTTTAGTGACATGACATCAGACATCCCTTACGCAGATCTCGGTCTCGGAAATGGAACCAGTTATTGGCTTGTAGGGGCCTGACCCAGGTTCAAAGGTGATTTAGCCAAACAAATCCCGGTACTACTGGCCCTTTTGGCAACTGTCTGTAGAGCGCGGACTGAGGTCTCACTAGAAGTAGTATGGGAGGGTGTTAGAACTAGGTTTCTGCACCCAAGAGATCTCTAATGATTTTAGGTGGTCTGCGGTTTGACCCTGCGTGCATGCCACTATGTGCACTTATCTATACCTCGCAACCTGCGATGTTGCCTTTATGCAGCCCTACCCAAGGCCCGAACAGTGTTTTTATCAAAATCCTTGTTATTAACTCGATATTAGTTGCTTAATTTAGCTTCTCTGAATGGACCTAGTTATACTTAACAATGAGTGTGTGCGATAAATAAAACATTATAATTGCATATGGGATCAAACAAGAAATTACCCAAGAACAGATACAAAATATTTGGAATCAAACTTCTCTTTATTATTCTTCTTCCTTGGTTATAGACTTAACTCCACCCTACGCACTCAGCTACAAGAGTCCGTGCACTCAGTTGCAGACTCTACTAGGCCTCTGCACACTCAGCTACAGAGCCTCTTCCTACTACTATGACCCAAAGCACTTAGATACTTACTCTATGCTCACTATCTTATAGACTCCATTCATTAGCTACTTGATACTTTACAACTTAGAGCCTCACTCTATTTATAAAATCCCATAGTCCACGGACCATGGGTAGGCTGACACTACATTCAAAACTTAGGGTGGACAACCCTATGACTCTAACATACAATTTGCGCTCCGTGCCCGCAATTCACAAAGTCTTTACAACAATAGTACTCAAAACTTGGGCTTTGAGCCCCAAAACCTGTTGTGGGGGAATTTCATGCCCAACACCATTATGCTCAAATAGTCAAATCAATACAAGAGATGATCAAGAAAGATGCAATATACAAATGGGACAAACAAGATAAAGATGCTTTTGCTCAGATCAAGTAGGCTATTGTTGATGCACGCGCACTATTTAGTCCAAACTATGGTAAGGATTTCCTCCTCTACATGTTTTCTTTAGATTTATCGATCATAGTCATTTTGACTCAGAAGGATAATGAAGGGAACGAGCGACCTATTTCTTTTATGACCAGTAGTCTACAAAGCTCATAATTAAATTTCCCTTATGTTGAAAAACAAGCGTATGAAGTATACAAGGAAATGAAGTATTTTAGGCACATGCAACTGTATTTGAACCTCACTGAACACTGAGAACCCTTCTCGTACAATAAGAGTCAAATGAGAAGAGGGATAGTTGGGTGACTGGTCCTCAAGAATATGATCTAGAATTCAAGACAATTCATAATGTTAAGGTTCATGGATTATTCAAACTAGAATTCGAAGCTAAGGATGCTCCCAAACATGATCTTTCATGATGGGAGTAGGAAACTAAAATGTACAATATTGATCACATTCCTACATCCATGTCCACAATGCCTCGGTACGTAGATCTATGACAATTTTTGGAACATGGCACCATGCCCTCGCACTTATCGAAAAACAAAGAAGGGAAATGCATTTAAGGGGTCTATCATATCAATTGGTCCATGGAGTGCTTTTTGGGAAGCACTAAAATGGAGTTTTTCTAAGGTGCCTTGAACCCCAAGATAGAAATAAGGTCCGTAAGGACTTACACAATGGACCGACATGTGACCACTATGCGGGTGAAACCACAAAAAACAAAGATATGAGGGCTGGTTATTATTGGCCCACTCTTTTCCAATATGGACACACATATGTCCACAAGTATCGAGCTTGTCAAAAGTGAGATGATCATGAATAAAGGTCAACTTCCCCACTGCTCCCAATAGCAGTTGAAGAACATTCCAATAATGTAGACTTGGTGTTATCAGGGAGATATTTCCCCACTTGTTGAAGAAGCACCATATATCCTCACAGCTACAAATTACTTCTCTCGGTGGTCAGAGGTAGTTCCTTTGAGATAAGTAAATTATCAGGAATTCACTCATTTTTTTCAACAACATATCATAACCAGGTTTGGCATTCCTACGCCAATATTCTTTGATAATGCAATGTAATTTTCATCTTGAGACTTTATGAATTTGCATTGGAGACTGGAATTGTTTTAAAACATGCATATAGTTATTATCCTCAGGGAAATGGTTTGGATGAATCAACAAATAAAATAATTATTCACATAATTAAAAAGAGAATTTTCTCTAAGTAGAAGAATTGACATACTTCTTTGACTAATGCTCTTTTGGTTGACTGTGTAACTCTAAATCCATCCTTGTAAACGTCACCATACTTTCTAGTGTACGGTAAATAAGCTATCTCGCCCCCCAACCTATATCTCCCAGCCTTGGAGCTCTCCCAAGTGTCACATCGAAAACCTTACCTACTGGTTAAGAGTATGATATATACTTTTCTCAAACACGAGGAAGAGAGGCTCAAAGCCAAAGACAGATTTTCCATGCATCAGAGATGCATAAAGCACTAGTTTGATGGAAAATCCATAGGGGCAAAGAGCTTTGATATGGGTGACCTAGTTTTGAAATGGGATAAACCCCATGAAGATAAAGGAAAACACACTAAGTTCCAACCATTGTGAATTGGACCATTCACAATTGAATAGAGGCTCAGCCACAATGCCTTGAAGCTGAAACCTTTGGATGGAATGTTTGATCCCCTTCTCGTAAATGGACGAGACCTTAAGCATTATTTTCAATAGTAGCTATGAGTTGCACTTACTGTACATGTTGTTTTGCATTTTATTTTCTTTCTTTTGATTAATTGTGTGTCCATTGTCCAATCACGTCATGTCATGTCTTATTTTTGGTCATTATACATATATAAGGTCTGTGCGTAAAGTGCATGACCCAAAGACTTTGTAGTGCAATAAAAAGAAGTGTGACAATTGCAACCCTTGGCTTTATGTGTATTCTCTTGCTTTGTTTGGAAAAGTGCCATAGCTTGAGGTAAGTCCAGATGGAAAATATGATTTTCCCAATAGGAGAACCTTGAGGGAACCTATTAGATTCTTGATTATTCTAGCACTTGAATTTCTCAACTTGGCCTATGTCTACATGTGTGTTAACACTTTTCTAATCTAGTAGAGAAAGGATAAGGGGAAAATCTAAAGTGAGAAAACCTAAACCAAAGGTTTTAAAATACTTCTATGAAGGGGAAGCCTCCTCTACTCTCAATATGTTGGGGCCCCTCTTCCATCCATCGAAAATAATAAGTGTCGATGCACAGTCCTATTAACTAAATAGATAAATGGTGAAAGAAGAGAAAGGCTTCATGTGTAAGGAGGTGAAGCAAGTGACTTCATGGGGTTACTGTCCAGGCTCGTTGGAAGTGAAGAAACACTTGTGTTACTGAATTGACTCTATTGGGGTATTGTCCATGCCTTCTGGTAGTAGAGAAACAAAAAATATGAAAAATCTATATTCTAAATATACTAAGCTCGCCGCACACATTACCCCTTCCAGAATTGGACCCATTGTGAGATGACGTATCTTTGTGTGAGTTCAACCAAACAGATAAAAGAGAGGATGATTTGTGTAAAATTGGGTCGTAAAGGGAAAGTTAGGGAAATCAATACTTCTTGAAGGCCTGACCCTTAACTGAAATCTAATTCCTAGACAGAGAAGTTAAATCTCGTCTAATGTGTCACCAAGTGTTGTTGCTGCTACAACACCCTCTAAAATTTCACTACATTCTAATTTTGGAGGCTACTTCATGGTCCTATCAAGTGTCACCTTGGTCGTCAAGTCTTGTTTTGGGTTGTTTCACATGTATTAAGTGTTATTAAGTGTTATCAAGTGTTGTCACATTTATTAGAACATATCTATATGTGTTTCATGGTCATAACACCTTTGTTGTTATAAAACAATACTTTCGCGACGCATTCACATACACTTCATTGTTTATACTTGGGGAACGTGCATAAAGTGATGTTTTGATGTATATTCATCATTGATCAAGTTTCTATAAGTTTTCTCGATGATTTAGTATGTTTCAGACATGTTTTTATGTTTAGAAATCATCATGCTCACCCCTTGACCAATCATCTAGACTTAGACAAAATTTGGTTGCAATACGATCCCATTAAGGCCAAGAGCACATGAGTGAAATCCAAAGCCTTGATGGGAGACCAAGGCCAAGATTGCACTGCTTTGACTTGAAGATGTGTAATGTCCTTGAGCGGACTAGCGCACCTTGAAGAGCCGAAGCTCAATCCTTCAACCTTCCCCTATGCCTCTTGCACCCTACTAAACTGCTTGAGTGCATTAGCACACCTTGAAGGCATGAAGCCCCAACCTTTAGCTTTCCAGAGTGTGCCCTATACCCTTCTTGAGGCCTCTTAGGCACACGAGTTCACCCCAAAGGCATGAAGCCTTAGCCTTCAGCCTTATGGAGTGCGCCCTATGCCCTCCATCTCTCCTTTGAGAACATAGAACACTTGGGAAGCCTGAAGTCTTCTCCTTCGTCCTTCAGACTTACGACATGTGCCCTACCTTGATTTCTCTCTCCTTTAGGGTGCATGAGAACATGCAGAAGAATCAAAGCTCCTCCTCCTCAATCCTTCAACCTTTTAGAGTGTGCCTTTGTGCCCTGAAGCTCCTTCAACCATTTTAAGCAAACCGAAAAGGAATGAACAAAAAATTCTGCATAAAATATGGTAGAGTAGAATATTTCTAGAATGATAGCTACTAGTCATGATTGATTGTAGAAACGAGTATTCCAGGGACCTCATGGCAAGTGTTAGTGCATGTCAATCATGTTAGTCGTCTACGATCAAATATGATTTTACATAGTTATTTTTAGGGTTTAAGTCAAACTTTTATAGTTTCAAAAAGTTTTTCAATAAAAAAATTGATCACTGGTTAGGAAGGTCAGTCTCTACTATTCCTTTCAGTTTCATGGTCATAGGATACGATCTTGGTCAAGTCAAATCATTGTTAATAGAGTCCCATAAACATTTTGTTTATAATTCACCTAAATAAGCCTATGTTAGGTCACCATTGGGTCACTAGGTTTAATTCCTGAAATTTTGTCTTTTTACCATTAAATTTCATTTTATGAGGAATAGTAGAGATCAAGTTGGTAATTAAGGTTTAAAGTCATGTTTTTTATTTCATTTTCTTAAATGAAATACCATCATAAGATCATGAATCTACAAAATGTCAAGTCCAAGTTATAACTATTATGGTGGGTCCACTACCATTTGCAAAGTTTTGAAGAAGAAAGTTTAAATTGAAGGAAGATGGGGTTCCCACTTATTTCTCCATAAATAAATATATTTTCAAGGGCCTAACTCATTCATTCCAATTTTCAAAATATCGATCTCTCCATCTCATCAAGCTAAAAATTAATCTCTCTGAAAGTGTTTCACTTTGCTCCTAGTCACTGCGTTTTTCCCTGCAATTGCTGCGTTTTGCCTCGATTTGCCGCATTTTGCCCAGAGCAGAGTCAATTTATCTCTAGGTGCTCCAGCTTGTCTCCAGGTGCCTCCACATTGTGAAAGCATAAATTGGATTCATTTGCAAGTAGGTGGCATACTCTTAGCTCACTCTTCCTTTGGTGATTTAATTTGTGGTGTGAATATTCCTTCAAATATTGAATTTGTTTTAAAAAATTTAAACCCTAGTTTCCTTGCACCATATCCATTCCCTTAGCATTTTATACCATTCCTCTAAATCCCTACATACTCTTTCATTTTCATACCCAATCATTCCTCATAAAAACCCTAAATCTATATTCCCATCTCACATCCTTGTAATTAAATTCCCTAGCCTATCTCCCTAAACCTTTTTCCCTTTCATTGCTTCCATAATCTCTATAGTTCCCTTCTCGACTTCCCTAAATTTTCCCCTAACCTATACCAACTCCCTAACACAATATCCCACTCCCTTTCCTTCACCTTTCCTTTAGGGTTTCTAAACTAAAAAACATGATGGAGGAAGAAAGGAATGTTACAGAAGACGGAGGAAATACCATAGATCAAGACAAGAAAACATACAAAAAGTGAGGGAAAATCTTGAGATTGGAGGCAGCAGACACTAGAGAGTTGTTGGCCTCACCCATGATAGTAGGTTGTTTCAAACATGTAGGTTGTTTTGAATTTTGTGAAATGGTTCAAAGAGTAAAGCATAATCCAATTTTGACCAGGGTTTTCATCTTAAATCTCAAAGACAACCAAGTGAAAATTGCAGGGGCAACCTTCACCATCTCCACATACATCATTGTTGCAGCCACAAGGATACCCAATGTGGGTGAAAAATGGTTTAAGACCAGAGATATAGATACCCAGCAATATGAACCCTTTCTCAAGGCACAATACAAAAATGAAACAAAGAAAGTTTTTCCTTTTGGTCACCTTTTGGACAAATTTTCTCCCATGATGAAAATCATCATGAAATATTTCACTTGTGAGGGCATATTTTCCAAGTTGTACACCTATGACATCAGGTTTCTTATGCATTTCACTAGGGTGAAATTGCTCAACATCCCTTACTATTTGTATAGAAGCATTGAAAAGATGGCTTACATTGTACAGAACAAAGAATATGAACAATAGACGAATAGTCTTTGCCATCACTCTCTAATCAAGATAATTGTCCTTCATCACCTCAATCAGTTAAATATTGCATGGGAAACCTTCATTTAGAATGATATCTTCACTACACCACCAACTCAGCCTGTTAGACCTATTCCATCACCATCATCAGTGCCTCAAAGGGAAGTAGGACCATCTAGCAGTACTGCAGTGAGCAAAGTTAAGAAGAGAAAAAATACTAAAAAGGATAAATAGGTCAAGACATATCAAAGATGACCTAGGCTAGTGTTTGCAGCAAATATGCAATTGTTTGCTCCACATATTGTGGAACAGGCCTTGCCTTATACATCAGCAGAATAGGTAAAGCAACAACAATAGGAGACAGTGGTTCAAGTGAAGGTAGATTTGCATCATAAGGAGGAAACAAAGTTTGATTTGGTGGATGTTGATTCCCAAGAGGAGAAAAATAACTTAAAACAAGCCATAAAGGAAAAATGATGCCAAAATCAAAGAGATGGAAGACAATTTGGCAAGGGCCAATTTTGTTATTCCTTTCCTTGAGCAAGACAATAAACAGTTAAGTGACAAAAAATAGGATACCAAAGTTAAAATAATGATGGAAACTAATGCTCCTAGCCATGATGATGCACAAATCACTAGGAAAAGACCAAAAACAAGAGGTCTTAAGAAAGCATTGGAAAAAGAGAAACATGAGGCAGAAAAACTTACCTTTGAAGAACGCATTGCAAAAGAAATCAATGATGATAGGGAGGCTTGGCTTGACAAGGTCAACTTGCACCTTGAGAAGCTCCTCCATAAGGCCAACGGGGAAAATCAGTTGCTAAGGCATATGGCTCATTATTATCAGACAAGAAAAAGGATTAGGAACATAAGGGTCAAGCATTTGAAGAAGAAGCTCAAGGAAACCCTAACAAGACAAAAGGACAAGGAGAAGATTGATTTACTTGTTGAGGCCTCCCTCATGGCATATCAGATCATATTATATCAAAATTTTGATGTTTTTTTGACTGTTTGAAAAAAACACAGTGTAATTTATAAACACAACGACCTGGATGCTGCGCTTAGTGTGGATACCTTCAAATGGAAAATGGCTTGCATATTTGGATTTAGAACGACCTCTACATGCAATTTTTACTATTAGCACTCCAAAATATGAGCTTCTGATAGGTAGAAAAGGCAAAAAACCCTCAAGAAATCACCTTTCTACCTCCTTTTTCATATGGACACTGCGCTTATGACTAAATGTGCTACGCTTATAGCTAAATGTGTTGCGTTTATACCCATAACAGTCTTTCTTAGCTTATTTTCCCCAGATCTTTGTTTTATGATGTAACTTTGATATTTTAAAGATTTGATGATGTAATAATGGAATTGATTAGCATGATAGGTTGTTTTTGTGCTTAATTAGATCTCATAAAAGAGGCAAAACTCAAATCAAAGTCTAAGAGAAGAGTTTGTGTTTGACCTTCTCACTCTCTCTTGTTGGTTGAGAGATTCTTGGAAACTGTTCGACCACTTAGGGATTCAACCTTTGAAAGTGGGGAAATGGTTTTTTTTAGTCTATATCTATCATTTCTCATTCAAAGATAAGGTTTGGACTTCATAGGAGAGGACTTGTATCTCTATGATTTCATACAGTTAATCAAGGAGCAGTTGCAACTATTTTTCAGGAATACTTGTTCAGTGAGTCTGTGGTGTTGTTTCCCTTCTATATTAGTTTCTTATTGATGAATTCATCTCTTTTAACATGCTTTGCTTTCTTCATGTGATTTTCCTTATAGTCATATAGGCATAATTCTTTAGATTCAAAGCTTTATTTATGTGAAAAATCATGTTAATGTATCTCCTCTTCTAGATTAATGAATTCATGCCAATACATGCTGATTATGATTTCTTAAGATTTCATACATTACACTACATTGACTAAAATATTCAATCCACCACAAAACATTGTTATCTTGCTCCTTTTTATGCTTGCTAGTACAAGCCTTTAACACTTTGACCTAATTTCTTGCTCTCATCCCTGGTCTAGCAACCTAAAAAACCCTAAATTTCCCAATACTCAAACAAGACTTATATATCTAGCCTAAAATCCATTTCTTTTCTAGTTATTCATTGATAAATCCTTAGAGAGATCCATCTATGGTTCAACAGGGCTAGCTGCTGAACTGCAAGTGGTTTTAGGTTACCTCTTTCAATCTCCTCCTTAGTCTGGGACATTGTAGGGGCCAACACAGAGAACACATAAGGAAGATTGGGAAAAGAGGATAAACAAAGGAAGCATGAAATAACCAAGAACACACCCAAAAATTGATGATCAAATCACCATAGGGACTCTGAGATTGAAGACCATTTGGAGGGTGGAATCGCTATGATAATAAGATAAACAAATAATAGACACAATGGAAGCCATGTCACAACTGAAGCAAATCCATGTCATTAATCAATGTCAGTTCCAACCATCCAAGATAGTGACGTGTCTAGTTTCATCATATGATGATGTGGAAGTGAATATGTAATATTGCAACCACTGTAAAGGACAAATAAGTACAAGTACAAGAGTGTTGGAAATAATACTGAGGGGGGGGTGAATCAGTATTATCAAGTTCTTTTAATAAATCTTCCTTATTTACACTTTGAATTATTTTTGCATGTCAGTACCATAAAATAATGAGCATAAACAAAGAAAACAGATAGTCACACCAAAGAACACCAGATGTAAGGTGGAAATCCAATGTGGGTGAAAACCACCTGCTGCAATATGTCTCTATCTTCCTTCAAAATAGAAACTTCTTTTACAAAGGTTTTGTACTGGTGCAGTCCTTTACCAGTACGCAGGCTGCAACCTGCAGAGAGCTACAACCCTCTCTCGTTTTCCAGTCTCTCCTAGAAGGGAGCTACAACCCCCTACTTCTTTTCTTTCAAGGACCACTTTTCATAAATTTTCAAACTGGATCCATAAACATCAAGAGATCATCAAGTACAAGTAAATCACCCAGTCAACTGCAGTAACCAGATCAATAGTAACAGTAAACTAAACCTAGAACACCTTATCAACATAAAACATTCAGCCAACAAAAGGTCTTAAGACAGATACACAGTTTCTCTTTCTCTGGTCTGCGTGCATACGCACTTCACCTTCTGCTCCCCTGCGTATACCCGCAGAGACCCTTCTGCTTCACCGCGTACCCACGCACTGTTTCTTCAATCATGATGCGTACTGTTACTGTAGGCATGCACCCACAGATACTATCGCGCCGCGTACTGCTACTGTAGCCACGCACCCACAGATGCTATCGCGTCGCGTACCTACGCACCTGTGGCTTCTGAAGCGCTGCATACTTTCCCTGAGCCTATGCACCTGAACCTCTGTCGCTCTGCGTACCCACGCATTGTGCTTTCTTCTGTTCTGCGTACCCACACACTTCGCCTTCTTCTTCTCTGCGTACCCACGCACTTGCACCGTTAATGACCTGCGTACCTCTGATTAGGGCTGAAATGACAGTCCCCTAGTGTACCACAGATGCTCATATCTGATCATGTGCTTGAGAGATCGCCCTTCATAGATTTGCTTCCAACTTCACTTTTTATAGATCAAGCTTTTGAAAAAGATAACCCAATATTTCAGATCTTAAGATATTCAATTTGCAAAAGATACATAGCCAAGTGATCTCCTTT
>APFE031200770.1:47748-64000 GCA_000404065.3 Pinus taeda | reverse complement strand
CCTATCAGAGTTTGGCTTTCAGCAGCAGCATCTGACTACACTTTGGTGTGATAATCAAAGTGCCATTCAACTATGCAAAGATCCAGTCTAGCATCAATGTAGCAAACACATTGAACTACACATGCACTTAATCAGAAAGCTCATTCATGACCATGTTCTTGAAGTGCAATATTGTTCAATAGATGATCAAGTTGCAGAAATCTTTACAAAGGCTCTCACAGAGGCGAAGTTTACTAAACTTCGATTTATGGTTGGAGTTCAGGAAGTTGTCACTAAGTGGGGATAGGCTCTAGTGCCTCCTTCCTTCTCCTATTTTGTCATATTTGTAAATCCTTCAATCCTATCCCAAGTTGTTCTTAAGGGGGGATGTTAGGATATTGCGACACGTAGGAATAGTTAAGTATAAATTGGTCTAGTATAGAGTTAGGTAAAGTGTGTTTCCTACAAAATCTCTAGGTTTGTATTTCTTATAAGCTATATTAAGATCCTTACTGAATTTGAAGATGACAAATCCCTTGTGTGTCTGTTATAGTCATCAAGCCATCTAGTCTGCTTAATGAATATTATTATTAAGTAATTGTAATCTCTGTAAATTACAATGGAATTTTCATATAATTATTTCATATGCATCATAGATATTAGAGTATATCATTGATGTTCACATTCAACGAAAGGGAAATGTCATAAGAAAATTCTTGAAGCTTCATAGGTTGTCCACTAACCAACCTTGTTTTTTGTTTTGTTTATCAAGTGGTCTAAGTTCTCCAGTGATTACATCAGGCTTGACCTGTGGCTTGAGAAACTATGACCCAGGGGCATCTAAGCCATCAAAACCACCCTTGGATCCCACACGACCTGGGCCACACCAACCCTTAACATGACTAGATTTTTTCCCACATAGTTTCGAATGGTGACCTTCCCATCAAGACGTGACTTAACTATACATCCCATCACCATCTATTCTACACCCTATGGGAAACTAACCTTGTTGTTGAATGGGAGGTTCTCATCTAGGGGAATTTCAAGGAGTTTTACGATGATTGAAAAATGCATTGTAAGGCACAACTGAAATATATGTTTGAGGGGCACTATGTTGATCTTGCAAACCAATGTAGAGGTTGATAAATAAAATCACAAGACAATACATGAAGATCATCATATTATGAGTCATGGATGGTTATGGTTAAATAATGCCTTGTTGAAAATGCAACAAGATGATGGAGCTTAGTGAAAGGAACTCGCCTTCACTAAGTGGTCCCACAGGCTATTTTTGGGGCAAAGTCTATTTTTAGACATATGGATCACGGTCTATGAGTTGCAGGATGCTATTTGTGGATGATTGGTCATGTTGGTAAAAATAGATGGACTTCTATTTTTAGACTGCCAGTCTAAATATAGAACAATCGAATATTATTAGCTCTTAATAATATTTGGACTATAAACATTATCTTATCCTCTTGCAACACTTCAGTTCGAGCTACGGATGTGGGACATGCAACTGCCAGAAGGAAATACACTTTTCCTATGGTTTAGTTGAGCTATTGCATGATGGACTTCAGTTAGAACTCAAGTGATTGAGTTTGGTGGAGTTGATTGAGGAGTTGATGGAGTTGTGTTCAGTTTGACTTAGTTGAACTATTTGTATTTAGTCTAACTGCCAAATACACTAGTGATGAGTGATGTGAATTAATTATTAATTAATTCACTAATTATTAACTCATAAATCAACTAAAGAATACATCAGTTAACTCAGTGCATGGATAGTTCAGTGGAGACAAGTGTTAGAGGTGAGTGAAAGGGAAAGATAGCTGTCAGTTGTGACTATAGTTGTGCATGAGATTTGCACAATCAATGGATTGAGTATTGCCAATGAGGATTGCGTGGTATAGCCAAGGTAAATACGAGTTTGGATCAGCCATTCTCATTCTATTCTCATGCAGGATTGCACAGTGGAGGCAAGCAAGCAACATAGGAGATTTGAGCCAGTGATTGATTCAGATCTGAGCTAGTTTGTGTGTAACAGGTGGAGATAGTACTGAGTACTTATGAGGAGTATTGTACTATGTATTGTTACATGTTCTCAATCAATATAATATAAAGATAGTTGAGGGGTTTTCAACTGTATGCTTTCCCCAGTACATACTGTGTTGATATGTGTGATTGATGCTTCAATGTGCGCATGCGATTGTTTCTGATTCCACAAAATTGATGATCAATGGTAGAGGAGGTTATGTATTATGCATGCATTCCGCATTAGTGTATAATCAGGATAATCTCTGTGAATAAGTGTCATATTATTCAAAATTTATACACGCCTTCTATTAAGTATTGAATGCCATGAATTGACATTATTTGTTTCCATATGCTCTTCTACTCACCAAAAGATAGATTGAATGTGTATTAATTATAGTGATTTAAGACATCCTATAAAAATTGATAAAATTATCAACTAAAGTCTACCTCTACTAATTCAAATTACGTGATTTTTTAAAAAAATGCAACCATTAGTGTAAATTGATTATTAATTAATAAATTTTATCACTATTTTCTATCACATAATTGCTAATATTATTTTTTAGTAATAATTTATTTTTTTGAATTTAACAATTACACTATAAATTATATTTTTAAATAAAAACATATTATATTAATTATTATATTATTAAATCAAAACAATATCATATGAATAATTATATAATTGATTTATTATTAATAATTCCTAGCTCATATATATCTTTTTGGCATGTCATTGCATATGGTTTTCTCATAGACTGTGAGTTTTCTCAGTGGCTCCTTTCCCTTATATGTTTTTGGCATGTCATTGCATATGGTTTTTTCATAGAACGTGAGTGTTCTCAGTGGATATGCTCCCTTATACATTTTTGGCATTTCATTTCATATGGTTTTCACACAGACTATGAGTTTTCTCGGTGGCTCTGCTCCCTTATACATTTGATTCTTGTAGCAGACCCAAGGGTTTCTCCATGGATTCACTCCCAAAATTTGATTCTTGTAGCAAACCTAAGAGTTTCTCAGTGGCTTTGCTCCGTACATTTGATTCTTATAGCAGATCTAAGGGTTTCTCGGTGGCTCCTCTCTCCACATTCAATTCTTACAGCAAACCTCATGGTTTCTTAGTGGATCCACTCCCTACATTCGATTATTGTAGTAGATATGAGAGTTTCTCGGTGGATCCTCTCCCCACGTCTAATTCTTGCAGCAGACCTTAGAGTTTCTCGATGGTTCCACTCCCTCCATTAGATTCCTGTAGGGTTTCTCTCTGACTCCTCTCCCTACATTCAATTCGATGTTCCCTTGAGTGTTTCTTGGTGGATCTTCCCTACATTCCATTTTTTCATATTTGAGGCTTTCTCAGTCACTCCTCCCTATAATCCATTCAGTGTTGGCTTGAGTTCTTCTCAGTGGCTCCTTCATACAATCGATTCTTGCAGACCGACCTGAGCGATTCTCGGTGGCTTATCCCTACATTTGATTCGACATTCCCTTTCATGTGCGGAAGTCTTCAAGAATTCATAGTAGTTTGCATATTCATGCATCAAGGTTAAGCAATGGTAAGTCCAAATTATTTCTTGAACACCTGCAATTCTAGGGTTTTCAAAAAATAGTCACAATCCTAAGGCTAGGCACAATTAAGACCATTTATGCCCTAAAGCAAAAAAACATATTTTCTCAATGTATGCATTAATAAGAGAGTAGTAACATGGTTATCATTTAATTAATCAATTCATTCCTTATTGATTCGTTTCTTTAGTCATGGTCTATGGATTCTTCATCCATTTGTGAATATATTATTTAGTCATGGGATGCTAGAGGTGGTAACTGAGCAACTCATTAGTGGTAACATGAGACCAATAATTTCATACATGGTACTTGGAAGATGATATGTGGTATCCGAAATAATTCATAAGGAAAGTTAGGGTAAAGAGTCAATATACTAGTGTTGTATCCCTACCCTGAGCTACTTTGGATTGTAATTCTGAGTGGTTTGGTTTTTTTTCTTTGCTTCATGATGTCTTCATTGCTCAAGCTCAAGCAAAAACTTAGATTTGTGAATACCATGGTTGTTTGAACCCTTGCAAACAGTGATATTGTTCTCTTCCAAAGTTTAATGATTTTGAATGCAAATCTCTAGTTCTGGACTTGAGAATAGGGTTACGTATAGTGCCTAGAACTATGATCCAATTAGCAATGATTTTGATCTTGAGAGGATGGATTTATTAACTATTCGGTCTCTTGGAAATAGACTTAAGACAACTCTGCTTACTTTTGAATAGGGCTACACTTTTATTATAGTGATAAGGTCTTTGATTTATGCTCAGAACTTGGATTTTACTAAGGTATCGTCTCCTTTGCTGACATTGTTTTTCTAGGAACTAGGGAACTTTGGCATACTCGAAGCCCCTATTGTACATATTCCACCTCTATTATGCAACCTCATTGCATGGCATAATTGGGAGACATCATCTACATACATACATACATACATACATACATACATACATACATACATACATACATACATACATACATACATATATATATTTATATAATATCTATATAATATATATATATATAATATTTATATATATATATTATATATATACATATATATATATATATATATTATATATATATATATAATATATATATATATATATTTATATATATAGATATATCTGGCTCTGTATGTATGATGATCTCATTGTAACATAATACAACGTTGTTCAACTATACAATATATTATATTGATATGATATTAGCATGGCGTGATTTACACATTGCAGTTAGTATTGGTGTGACATTGCACATGTGGGCAACACAGTAGTATGGCACCATGTAGCAAAGGCATCCATGCTATCATTTATGAAACCTCAAAAACTAGTGACAATATTGGCATGACAGAGTTGATGATATTACAATAATGACAGTTCAAATATGTTAGTGGTTTTAGTGTTTCTACAACCAACATAAAGTTGTAACAATTGTCTCTATATGTGAATGCTTTTCTTCTTATGTTTCTTTTATTTCCTTTGTATTGTTATTTTTCTTTCTATATAATTGCACATAATGTTATAATTGTGTGATGTTAATCCATTAACATTATTAGTATTACGTGTTTATCATCAAGACAATGCTAATAAATAAAATCACAATGAAAATAAGAACACCAAAAATAGGCTCCATGCCAAGGAAAAACCCCTGCATAGGGGAAAACCCATAAACTTCTCTTCTTTTAGAAATTTAAGGAAGACTACCAAGACATTTGATAAAGACAACTCACTGTATGATAGGCCATTCACCCAAGCAATAATGATTCTTTCTTTAACTCGGTCTGTTGCTCCTCTTTGGATCGAAATATGAAGAAAGATAACTTCCTTCCCAAGTATGCAAGCTTTCCAAACAAAGAAATAATGCCCAAGTCAAAAAAAAAATACTTTTCTTCCTTTCCTCACTATCCTTCTTTTATTCCTCTCTAGACTTATTGAAGAGTGAAAATTTCCTATCTATCTCCAATGAGGTCGAATTCCTCTCCTTTATATAATCTTTTGGTGAGGTCCAAGGGCACCTTGTGGGGTTGACTTGATGGGTTGGTTGACCCATCACTTGGTAGCTTCTAGATCTCATGTTTAGATTTAAAATCATTCTTTTACACCAATTCAAGATCCCTTCATGGGACTTTACATCATGACCTTGAATTTGACCTTGTCACAACCCTAGAGCACACAAATGGGTGCTAAACCTAAGACAAAATAATCAATGGGCAAGAAACCCATTCTTGAATAAATAATTTTCTTTTGCAAAACTACAATTTTCTTTTCTTTTTCTTTTCACAAGTACATTGATTACATCAAGTCATGGTACATAGATACTTATGAAGACCGAAGATGAGTAAGTATTAACTTATAATTCCTAACATTTCCACTCATAGATTTGGCAGTCTACATCCACCATTATTTGAGATTAATAATAGGCCTGATACCTCTCAAGTGGCACTTAATGTGGATGTTTTTGTGTGTATGGGTGTCCATAACACAACATTTAGTACTATCCCAATGGAAGGTGGGTCAAACTCTACATTTGGCACTCTTCATCCTTTCCCTCCATTGGAGCAGGATTAAGGATTGAGGAACATAGATGTTCATTACCTGTTCCAAAACCAAGCCACAATAGTCATTGGTATAGGACAAGGCTCGCCAAATCCCATGGGAATAGTATTTCTTTTGTGGTAAGAAAAGACATTTCTCTTTATCGAGTTGAGGAATTTCTCAACAAAACATTAGTCAGTAATTTCTTCAATTGATGTGTTAATATAGGTCATGCTTCTTTGTGTATGCAATAATTTGCTTTTCCTTTTCTCATGTATAGTTCCATTAGTCATTTCACGTTGAGAGGATGACATGGTTTTATCCTTTGGTATGAGGAGGGAGCATAGAAGATATTGGCCCAAACATGGTTAATGAATCATTGTTTTCTTGGGCTTGTACTATGGCACCCTTTTTTTGATGTGTAGATACATATAAATCATATAATGTTTTGATTTAGGTAAAATTTCCCAATATCCCACTTTAACTTTGGAATAATGTAGGTATTAAAGCCATAGGATATGAAAATAGACCCTATATTATAGGTGATGATGGGTATGTAGAGAATAACTTGTAGTTAATGGCCCTCAAAAAATATTTTTATTCAAGCTCGGGCCCAAAATCCAAAAAAAATATTAAATGGGTCTCAAAAAAATCTCATTTTACAATAGATGTTGATACTTCAAACCCTAGCCATTTGTGTGACATAGTAAATGGTTAAAAAAGAAATTGATTTTCTTAAAATATGGCTAAGATCCACCTACAACAAATAAATTAGATGATAGAATTTGAAATCCCAATATTTCCTCTTTAGATTTGTAAAGAGAAATGAAATATATGATGACCCATGTTGCTCCACAATTTTTTAAGGATGACAAGGCTGTAATGTTGAGATAAAGGAGGTCTCCCCACGATTCTATCATTCCAATTTTTGATATGCTCATTATTTCTTGGAAACAAATAAGAGTGTTATAGGCAATTTTTTCACATCCAATCAGTGAGCCTCCTAATGGAATCAATCAATATCCTATTCCCCCTTGTCACCATCTTTCACAAAGCCCTAAGCATGTACCTTTCATTTCCCAAAATTTCAGCTTTAAACTACTTCATCTGAGCCAGTTTGAGGACCAATGCTCCCTCTAAGCCTATTGGGGTGTGTTCACCTACATGTTGCTCCATTATGGCATGTGTTGATCACTAGCAGGTTGCTCCACTTTGTACCTATGTTGGTTCTAGAAATTCAAGAGAATGATCGGGATTCCAAAAGCTTCTCCATCTAGGAGTTTCTAGAAGTTGTTTCAACCACTTACCTTGGATAAAACATTCATATCCTATCTTTCCCTACATTGGAGTTTTCACCACTTATCCTTTGATTCTATCCCTTCATCAAAGGTGGATCTCAAACACTAGATTGGTAATTAGATAATAACTCCAAACTTACCCTACTTCTCTATTCCCAGCCTTCTATGTGGTTTGGGTTTGGATTCTGGAGAATGATTCCGCCCTTATGCTGCTGGAGTGAGTGGTTATCATTTCATGCATTTAGGGTGATTGGAGGTGCCTATCGTGACAAGGAAAGGACAAGTCAAAAATTTGGAGGAGCTCTTCTACAAGATCAACAAATACTTATGGTTGTGATCTCCTTCCATTGATATTAATGCAAAGAATTCATTGTTTTCCTATATGTGATGTTATTTCAATTATTTCAATTCCATGTTGATCTATTGAATGAAGTATTTAAATGATACTACATAAATCTCGTACTTTCTTAGCTTGTGTTATCTGACTGTGCATGTTCTAATTTTGGCATTCAAAGGAGGAATTGGAGCTTCCAAGCTAAAGAAAGAGTGAAGTGTGTGGAGGATTCTAGTTAGGCCTCACTCCATCATCTATTTAATTTAAGGAAAAGCATTGTGTTCCTTGTCTCTCTATTATTCTAGGTTAGCCACCGACTTAGGGGAGATAATTTTGTCCGCAATCATAAATCCCATATAAAAATTTGGTGACTCAACTAGGAAGCGGAGTATTCCATTGGTGGCTTTCTCGTCCATTATGTTTGATTACCTCCTTGACAAACACTTTTTTTATCATCCAACCAGGAACAAACCTAGGAAGTGATTTAATTGAGCCTTTTTTGCAATCTTTTTCTATAGTCCTCTTTCCAAGGCACAACACACCCCCTGTGCCTTTGACATAGTGTTGAACCTCACCCTAACACACTTTGTACCAACATTGCAACAAACTAGTGCCTATTCTGCACCAGTGTTGGTCCCTATGTTTGCACAAATTTTACCTTAGTTCTTGAGCCTCTCTTTGGTCAACCTACTTCCGGCTAAAATTCCCTGAGTCTTGAGTGCCTTGTGGTCTCTGTAAAGCCTCCATTTGGCTTGCATGTGTGTTTGATTGCCCTGGTAAGAATTTTTTTTTATTTTTCTTTGTTCTTATAATTTGGTCGCTTGCAAACTTGTTTTGTTTGATCATTGATCGCTTGGATGAATTGTTGTTCTAGTCCTCATACTGAAAAGTGCATTTGAATTAGAAATTAGACTTTAAATCTTAGTTTTCTTCATTTTAAAAATTAAGTGCAGTGAAAAGAAAAAATCCTTCATTTTCATCTAGGTTTTTGTGTCTGAAATTCGAATTCTCGAGTGTGAGATTGCAGGTTTTTGCTTTCATTTTTGCAAAAACAATTCCCACCTCAATCGCGAGGGTGGGTGGGTGGGGAAAATTGTGTATGAGTGTTAATCATTGTAACAACCCTGGTGAAAGTTGCATGTAATAAAAGTAAATAAAGGCAAAATAATAACCAGGATGATGGGACACTTATTCCAAGCTGAGTGTTGGGAAAAATCCTAGTGATGAGGATCACTTGTGATTGTTTATGGCTAAGGAAATTGGAAAAGACAATAGCTAAGTCGTTGGAAAGGAAAAATCTCATTTTCGCACAATTATTTATGAAAATAATGGAAATTAGGAGAAAAAGGAGGTGAACGATCATAGGTTGCATGTGAGGAGGAAAATGAAGGAAAATAGAGGCCTCATTCATAAAAAGGCTTACGAGGATCAGTTGGTAACCTTTTGTTAGTTTAGTTTTGGATCTCTCTCATTATTCTCTCTCTCTCTCTCCCTCTCATACGCTTGGAGACTTAGAGTTTTCTTGGAACACTCTTGGTGGGTGTTGCATACTTGGATTCTTGGAGCAATAAGGCAAAGGAATAGAAGGAAAGCACGAGAAGGCATTAGGATCAACAACTACATCATATTTTCTTGCAGGTACAGAGTTGCATACATGTTTCCTTCACAATTTTTGGCATGCATGGCACATGCATGTGGTTTCTTGGTTGTGATCTGTCATTGGCATGGAGGATTGCCTAGCCTTGCCATTTCTTGGATAACCATGGTGATTGCGTGTTTACTTTCATTGTTTGTTTTTGGTTGGTTCTCATGTTTCCTTAGCTTGGGATGAGTTACTAGTTCCCATAGCCTTGGTTGGAAAAATTCTCTGGAGTCCTGTAACAACTTGGGTTGAGATACTAGTCCTATAGCCTTGGTTGGACAAATGCTCTGGAGCCCTTGGTGGGTTGAGTTACTAGTCCTAGAGCCCTAGTTGGAAACAATGCTCTAGAGCCCTAGATGGCTGGGATAGAGACCGATTTGATGATGGTTTTGTGATGTTCGACCGTGAGGTGGAATCACTATTTTATGGGTTGAGGTGGTTGGCCTCTAGAAGCCCTAGATGGTTTTTGATTGATGTGTTCTATGATATCCCACATTCATGCTTGGAATATGGCATGAGGGTGAACGACTAAAGAGAGATTTGGCTTAGCCATTATATGGTCAGGTGGAACAGGGAAGTCCCATCTCGGGTTTGGATTTTGCATCATTAATGAAAGGTTATTTCTCCTTGTATTTCTATGAGAATTTTGATTGTACATATGGGGTCTATATGAATGTACTTTCATCATTATTTTATGCTGCTATTATGTTGGTTATGTATGTGTTTTATGACAACAACCATGTGTGGCTCTCATCATGTTTTTACTTGTAATTGAATGATCAATGTATTTATGACCTAATGGATGGAATGGAAACTGATGTGTTAAGGCATCAATAGATCTTAGCGATTCTTAGCTAAGTATGAGACCCCTATGCTGAGAACTATTAACTGCACCATAGATTACACATTTGCAATATGTTTGACAAAATGCCTGTCATGGCTATTACGGCTATAGTCAAGGTCTTGAATGAGTATTTGCTTTAGTACTGTCATTTCCATGTTATTTTACTGATTTGAAGAGATTTTTCAATTCTGGGCAGTGACTTGGGCTTTGGGCCTAAAAAAGTGGCCCAAATCCTAGAGTTGTTGGCATAGAACTAACAGTTTTGGTCTCTGGTCGCTGGCAGGAAAGCTTATGAGAGCGACTTTAGGTTTCTGGTCACACTCATTCCTATAGCATGGGAGTGATTGAGGCTTAAGTTTTTCAAAAGTTTAGTGGGACACCAAGGTAAGTTGTCTAAAGTATTGGATTGGTTCCTGAGGGTCCTGTAGCTAATGATTAATCTCGGTATGGTGTGTTTCTATTGGTTCCACTTCCTTAACATGACTTAGCAGGCCAAATCATATCATAGTGGCCTCTCATCTCATGTTTACCTTGATTGGCCGATTGTTTGGGTAGATGTGGGAGGAGGGTGTTACAGAGCGGTATCAGAGCATGGTTCACCCCTAAGACTAGATGGGCTATGTGTTGGTCATGCATGCATGTTAGTTGCATGTGTGTCTCTCACCCTTGAATTCCGTGTTCTTGTTGCATTTGCATGATGTTGTTCATGCTTGTAGTGATGTCATTAGGTGAAACTTGATGTTTTGTTGAGGAATGCATTTTTGTGAGTGTATGACTAGTTATATGCCAATTTATTCCGCTTACATGTATCGTTGTAGTATGTTGGGTTACATTCTTTCATTATTGGTTACATTCTTGTGTGCTTGGTTGCATGTACCATTCTTGCAAGTTTGATCTAAAGTATTGTTCATCCATGCTTGATCATACGTGTTTATGCATATGTGTGGATGGTTACGCATTGCTTATGCATGTTCATGTTTGCATGTGGTCGAGTGTATAGTGACGTAATGATGGTGGTTGTCATGATTGAGGTCATGGTGTGTGTTGTTGTTAAGGTCATGCATGCGTGATTGGACCCTAGCTATAACAATGGTTGCATGGTCATATGCTTATATTTTATGTTTCTATATGTTTTCATGATTATGTTATACATGTATCACACTAAATTGTTGATCTTGCAGACAAGGTATCCTCCTCGAGCTATACTAAGGTACATTGGTTTATTGTGATTTTGTTTAGCTGACATGATACACATTGCAAGAAAAAATATCAAATGGCTAGCTAGATGGTTGACTACAAAGACTCTCCCCATGAATTCAAAGAGCAGTATGGTGTTGGGAACTCTTAGGATTTTCTAGTTACACTAAGAATCTTAAAGGAAGAGATAAGGAGTTTTAAGGAAGATAATGACAGAATCACGCAGGTGGAAGAGAAACTAGAGGCAAATGTAGTAATACTTCAGAGTTTGTTAGATTTGCAGCGACAGGGACCACGTTGGATCAACTATGAGAAGGAGGATAGAACTAATGGGGCATATGATAGTCGACCACATGGTGGCCATAGATTAGATAGAGATGAAATAATGAGAGATGAAAATTTTTGGACACTCTGTATAGGAGAGGGCATAAACATAGATATGTTTCTAGTTCTAATTCAAATAGGCATTATGATCATCATCGTCATCATCCTTATAGGAGGATTGATAGGGGATATTTGCTGGATGAGTTTAAGGAAGAAAATCCAGCAACATTTGATGGAGATATGAATAAAACATAGGATACAGAGGCATGGTTTCTTGGCATGAGGAAATTATTTAGGTTGCATGACTATTCATAGAACATGAAAGCTAGAGTGGCTACATTCAATCTCAAAGGTAAAGAAGACATTTGGTGGGAAGATGTGAAGAATGTAAGATGTATTCATGAGGAAGATTTGACTTGGAGTGAGTTTGAGTCACTATTCAAGAAGAAGTATTTTCCAGAAAGATATGTTGATGATAGGGTGAAGGAATATTATGAGCTAAATATGGGATCTATGACAAGTGATCAGTACATTAGCAGGTTCTTAATATTACTGAGGTATATGCCTTATCTCATAGAGGAAAAGGCCAAGATCCAGAGGTTCATTAGTGGGTTACTAGTTTCATTTAAAGATAGAATTGAGCTCGAGGAGTCTAGGTCATTGGAGGAGGCCATTCAGAAGCTAATGCATTGCTATGAACAATTGAAGTGTAAAACCGAGACTAAGCCAAACTGGAGAGGTAATGCAAAGAACAAAGGCAAATGGGATAGAAAGAGAGCATGGCCTCAAGATACAGGTAACATGGAGAATGTTGCACCACCTAAGATGTTTAATGCATCAGACAAAGAACATGGACACTGATATGAGGAACAAAATAAGGAGCCCATGCGGTGTTGGACCTGTTAGCCCCTGAGGTGCAGTGCTGCTATTTTTAGTGGAAATGTCCCCTGTTTTAGCTCTGATGGCCACATCTCCTCTTGCTCCGCTTTGGCCATAAGTCGGACTTCAAAAATACTACTCTCGCATCTATAATTGCATTGGGTCCTGTTAGCCTTGAGGTGTTGATCCAAATAGATCCAAAACACTCTCTAAGTCTGTGAAATCTTCTTAAAATCATTCAGAAGATCAAAACCATCGCATAAGGGGAACCTTCAAACAGGCGGAAAAAGACTATCGGGAGGCGAAAAACACTAGAAAGCAGTGAAAAACAGAGCAACGAAGGCTTGAGCAATGAATTCATAGCAGCCGTCAGATAGGGCCGATCAACGGTCCCGATCTGATCGGCAAATCGCAATCGGAAACCACAACAAAGTGCTTACAATGGCCCGAGGCTATTGCGATATGCGATTGCGACTGATCACATCGTGATATCGCAATCGGAGAAACATTATGGAGCGGGGCCTATGCCCATACATGTATGCGATGCGATTATCTGGACCCAATGGCTATATAAACATTATTGCATAGATTTTGAGATCCATCGGAAGGCATTTTTTAATGTAAATTCACATATTTCGTTATTTAACAAAATACAAAGAAACAGTGATGATGCGATAAGACCCAAACCCGAAAGGGTTCATGAAGGGAAATATATAATATTTGAAGTCCGGAGGCAGCCAATTTTCATGTTATTTTCAATGTTTTAAATGTATTTCCAAAATACAAAGGAAAGCCTTGGAGCAAGGCCGAAGCTGATTGAGGACAGACCTGATAGGAGAATAGACTAGATTTAAGGACTTTTGAAGTCCGGATGAACAGTGTTCACGACAAATTTTCATAGTTTGAATGCATTTCTCTATGTAAAATAGAAAGTGGCCATTTCAGGGATTTCAAAGGCTAGATGCACTCATCTGGGAGACAGAGGCCGGGAGATAGATTGCTAGAAGGGAAAAGCCACAACACGATATAGCTGGACCAACATAAGTGATCATGGAGCATCGCTGGCACAAGTGAGCCACCTCATAGTGCAACAAATTTACTAGAAATTGGTTACTATATTGTTAGAAAAAGAGACCTTTGAGCTCATGTATGTCAAGTTATGGCATCAAGTGGTTAAAAAGACAGAGGGGATATATTAAGACACCTCGACCCTCAAAGAGCCCAAGGGCATTGTAAAAAGCCTATAAATGGCTAAAAGTTAGAGGTATTAGGGGTTCAACTTTTGGAGACTGTGGAGACTTTGCTCCTCTCAGCGTCTCCTCCTCATTCCAGTAATACAAGCTTCTTTTGTTGTTATATGTTCAATCCCCATCTTTCCCTCTGTTCTAAGCTTGCACTTGAATGGGTTATTCATGTTTTCTTCTGTGTTGAATGCCAGATAACTATCATCATATCTTTGCATTGATAAATTAGATTTATAAGCTTCATTTGCTTTCTGTAGATAGCCATTCATATGTGTTTATGTATGCATCTACTAGTACAGTCCGTATTCTCCATCTATCCATTGAATATATAATCTATTGAGCATTAGTGGTTGAAAGCCTTGTCTAGCTGAGGGTGTTCATGCATGTTTTGAGTGAAATAGAGTTGAAAGGGTCATATGACTTGATCCAAACCCCAATCCCTTCCAATAGTTCAGAGAATGATATTGAAGATTTATATGTTTCCAGGCATCTCCGAGCTACAACCTAGGAGAGCTTCCTAGAGTGCTAACATAATTGGCACCGTTGCCGGCGAGAGGAGACTGAAGCTCAGCTTCCCTGGGAGATGACGCAGATCCAGCTTTGATGAGACAATCTTGCCTCTCTGTTTCTCGCTTAGAGAATACACATATATTACACAGCCTCAAATGTAATGCCTTCATCCAAAGAGAGGGGTGGCCTTCTAGGGAAAAAAACCCTAAACTAAACATAAGTTCTATCGTTAGATCATCCGCCTAATGAATAGCCCAGATTGACTAGAAATTACTATACTTTTACAAGGCAATTTTACATCTGTTTTTAGCTTCGAGGGCGCTACCCTCGAACCATCACCGGGGGACCGTTGGCCCCCAGACCCCCCAGCCGAGGGGGATCGGCCCCCCAAGACCCCCATGGGGGGGGACAAGTCCCCCTCGCACCCCGCTGTGTGGAGGGGTGTACAAACTTCTTGGGGTATACATCCGATTGAAACAAGGACCTCTGAACAATCATGCTCTACACACAACAATCTCCCACTTGGAGAATGATTGTAGCAACTCCAATGTTGCTTCATTTGCTGGACAATGGCTTCTCTTTGGACATGGATGTTTCTCATCTTCATCATCATCCTTGAAGACCAATTGAAACTGAGCATATAACTCAGTTTCTCCCTGGTTACAACTTTTGTTAGCATATTTGCAGGATTCTAGCTAGTGTGTATCTTTTCCAGCTTCAACTCTCCATCTTCCAACATTGATCGTATGAAATCGTACTTGAGATTTATATGTTTAGTCTTCGAATGAAATGTTGAGTTCTTTGCAAGATGAATGGCACTTTGGCTCTCACTGTATAACGTGCCCATATCATGCTCCTTACCCAATTCACCCATAAACCTTTGTAACCAAATCATTTCTTTACTAGCCTATGTAGCAGCAACATACTCTGGTTCTATTGTTGAAAGTGCAACAACACTTTGGATTTTTGAAACCAACTGACAGTTGTTCCACCAACAGCAAATACATATCCTGTAGTGCTCTTCCTGTTATCTCTGTCACCTGCCATATCTGCATCAACATATCCCTGTAGGGAAATGTTTGAACCACCAAAGCATAATGCTTGATTTGTGGTACCTTTCAAATATCTGAGAATCCATTTCACTACCATCCAATATTCCTTTCCTAGATTGTTCATGTACCTGCTTACAACTCCCACTGCATGTGCAATATCAAGCCTTGTGCAGACCATTGCATACATTAAGCTTCCAACTGCTGATGCAAATGGAACTTTAGACATATAATCCATGTCTTCTTGGGTCTTTGGGAACATCTCCTTACTAAGTTTGAAATGGCTAGCAAAAGGTGTAATAACTGGTTTTGCATTGTTCATATTAAATCTTTTCAACACCTTTTGTATGTACTCATTCTGAGACAATGTTAATTTATGATTTTTCCTGCCTCTAGTGATTCTCATACCAAGGATTTGTTTTGCAGCTCCCAAATCCTTCATTGCAAATGAATTTGCCAATTTTCTTTTGAGCACATTTATTTCCTGCATGTTATATCCTGCAACAAGCATGTCATCTACATACAATAACAATATAATATAGCTGCCATCATTTTGCTTTTTCAGATAAACACAATGATCAGAGTGAAATCTAGTATAACCTTGTTCAGACATAAACTTGTCAAATTTTAGATACCACTGCCTTGGAGCCTGTTTTAAGCCATACAAGCTCTTCTTCAACCTGCACACAAGTTTCTCCTTCCCCTTCACTTCATATCCTTGTGGCTGCTGCATATATATCTCTTCCTCCAAATCCCCATGGAGAAAGGCTGTCTTTACATCTAACTGCTCAAGATGAAAATCTTCAGCTGCTACAAGACTCAAA
>APFE031200770.1:33366-47488 GCA_000404065.3 Pinus taeda | reverse complement strand
CTGATTCTTATACAAGACCTTTTCGTTGAATATTACATCTCTCCTCCTATTGATTTTGTGATTTTCGTAATCATATAAGCGATAACCAAAATCATTAACACCATATCTAATAAAGGTACATTTCTTTGACTTTGCCTCAAGCTTTGTTCTATTTTCTTTATCAATATGGACAAAGGCCTCACAACTAAAAGGCTTTAAAAAAGAGTAGTTTACCTTTTTACCTATCCATGCTTCCTCTGGAACACCACCATCCAAGGAACTTGAAGGCCCTTTGTTTATTAGATAAACAACAGTATCTACAACATCTGCTCAAAACGGTATAGGCAATCCTGCATGCAATCTCATGCACCTTGCATGCTCCATGATTGTTCTGTTCATCCTTTCTGACACAACATTTTCTTTTGGTGTTCCTGGAATTGTCTTCTCTCTACGAATTCCATGCTTTGAATAGTACCTATCGAACTCTTTGCTGCAATATTCACCTCCATTATTTGATCTAAGACACTTCAATTTCTTTCTTGTCTCAATCTCAAATAAATCCAAGTTTTTCTAGTTGCATCATCAATAAAAGTAAAATAATACTGAGAGGCATTGAGAGATGTTACCTGAGTAGGTCCCCATACATCTGTATTCACAAATTCTAATTTTTTGCTCTTTTTTTCTTTCCCAACTCTAAGAAATTTGACTCTCTTCTGTTTTCCATACATGCAATTCTCACAGAAGTCCAAATTAGCATTCTTCAAACCCGGCAACAAATTCCTTGAGTGAAAAATCTTCATCCCCTTTTCACTCATGTGTCTGAGACTATGATGCCATAATGTTGCATCTGCTCCTTTGGAAGTTAAAGCATTAATAGAGTTGGAAATACCATTGCATAAATACAATGTACCAACCTTCTCACCTTTTGTTATTACCAGGGCTCCTTTGGTAACCTTCCAAGCTTTATCTATGAAAGTTGTCACGCAACCTTCACCACCTAATTGCCCTGTTGAAATCAGATTTTTCTTTAGATCTGGAACATGCCGTACTTCCTTTAGTAGCCATTCCAACAATTTTATAGGGTTTATCGTCGCCCAAACGAACTTGTCCAAAATCCCCTTGAACATAGTCATGAAAGTATTTCTTATCAGATGTGGCATGGAATGAGGCCCTTGAATCTACCACCTAGGAATCAATAATATTTTCGAAAGAAAGAACCAAAGCATCTTGTAACACCTCACCTGTCACATTTGCTTCATGATTGTTTTCTTACTGTGCATCTCCTTCGTTTCCCTTCCGAGATCTACAGTCTTTCTTTAGGTATCCTTTCTTTCCGCATTTCCAGCACACTATCCCCGATCTACACTTGGATCTGCCTTTCCTTGATTTACTGTGATATCTTGAGCTCTTTCCTCTTTCCATTTTTCTTCCCCTAGACTTTTCACTCAATGCATTACCCAATGTCTCACCAGAGCTTTTCCGTCGCATTTCCTCGCTAAGGATAGCACCGACAACATCATCAAACTTTAAAGTACTAGATCCAGAAACAGAGTTACTAATGGCCATTACTAAAACATTCCAACTTTCTGGTAATGAGCACATTAATAACAGAGCTCTAACTTCATCATCAAAGTTTACCCCTACAGAACATAACTAACTTGTAACAGTATTAAAATCATTTAAATGGTCTGCGATAGATCCACCTTCTGACATCTTCATATTAAATAACAGTTTCATAAGAAATACCTTGTTTCAGGTGGAGGGTTTTTCATATAGTTTCTCCAACACATTAATCAAACACTCTCTCATTGTTTCCTTCGAAATGTTAAAGGCGACCGACACTATGAGGCACAACCATACTGTTCCGAGTGCCTTTCTTTCGAGAAGGTTCCATTCTTCATCTATCATACCCATCATCATTTTTGTTTTTTTTCCCAATGGGAGGTATAGATCTTTCTAATACAGATAATCTTCCATCTGCATCTTCCACAGTGAGAAGTTTTGGCCGTTAAATTTCTTGCCCTAAACTTACCATCTTCAGCCATTACTCCCACTCTAACGAGGAACCCTTCTTTCCTGCGAGTTTATCAGCGAAATAGACCTTTGGCTCTGATACCAGTTGTTACAAAATTATATATCACGGAGCAATGGAACACATAAAATATTGCAGAAATATAAACACAGAAAACACATAAAACAAGAGAGACACAGATATACGTGGTTCACCTAGTTTGGGCTACGTCCACCCAGAACAGCCAATCCTTCCTTTCTATTATCCAACAAAATGAAGAGACACAATCTACAACAGATCCACTGTAATATCCTCTGTTTTCTCTCACAGTCTCGCCTCTCTGTTTCTCGCTCAGAGAATACACATCTATTACACAGCCTCAAATACAATGCCCTCATCCAAAGAGATGGGTTGCCTTTTAGGGAAAAAAACCCTAAACTAAACATAAGTTCTACCGTAAGATCATTCGCCTAATGAACAACCTAGATTGACTAGAAATTACTATACTTTTACAAGGCAATTTTACATTTGTTTTTAGCTTTGGTGGCGCTGCCCTCAAACCCTCACCAGGGGACCGCTGGCCCCCGAACACCCTAGCCAGGGGGGGATCGGCCCCCCTCGGACCCCCGTGGGGGGGACAAGTCCCCCTCGCACCCCCCTACATGGAGGGGTGTACAAACTTCCTGGGGTATACATCCAGTTGAAACAAAGACCTCTGAACAATCATGCTCCACACACAACATTTTCCCCTTAATTTTGAGTTGATCAAGTAATCCACAATCGTGGAAGAAAGTCAATCAAAACCTTGTCATTCACAGAGATTAACGAGTCAACCTTCTTTGACTCTGGAAACTGAAACCATTCCGGGCAAAGCAGTCTCGTTTAACTGAGTTCAATTCTCCTAGTTTATTTGAAACTTGTGTTTCAATAGCATCACAAACTACAGTTACTCCTATCATTTTTGGTACCTCTGCCTTACAGAAGAAGTTCCACAGTTACAAGAGGACATTAGAACTGATCCTAGTGTAACGGTATACACTTCCATACCTGAAACAGTTCAAGAAAGAGCTGATCCAGAGATTGAAGTTCATTCACCTAAACATCTGGAAGCTCAAATCCAAAATTCAGAAAGTGTCACCCCTCGAGTATCTATCACTGTAGAAGCTATACCTTCTTCGGTTCCAAAAATATTTTATGGACCTGATGGTCTACCTCTTCCACCTAGACTGATTGCTATAGAAGAGATAGTAGAGGATCTTCCATCCAGTACCCCATTACAGTTTGGAAGTGGGATCCACTTATACCTTTTTACCCTTGAAATTAGTTCTTTTAATCATCCTTCATCGGAAGTTCCTGTCGAATCGCTAGGAAATATTTTGGATAGACTAAATATGTCGGAGAAACCGTCAACATCTAGGACTGTGTCATCTGATACAGCCACAGCGGAACTTCCTGCTGCTATTCCTACAATGTTTGCCGGTATACCATCTGCCCCAACTAGTTATCAATCACTAGATGGAGTCCACTCAGGGATTGTTTCGACGTGTTGTGGCCACCAACAACCCCCCTTTTATTGTTTAGTGTTAATACTAATTCTAAATAAAAGGGAACCCTTAGTCAAAAATTTCAAAAAAATCAATCAGTGATTGTATTTCCTTTTCAATAAAACTTATTATCATAAACTTAAGAAAAGACCCTTGTGAAATCTAAAAACTTAAGTTTTGTGATGAAGGAAGGTAAAATCACTCCTTAAAGGATATTGCATCGCAAAAAGGACAACAACATGCCTCCTTACGAGCTAAAATTTAAAACCGCGAGAATGCGATGCGAAATTGCATAAAGATTAAACATATATCGCATTGCAAATCTTAAAAGCATACTTATAATAAAAAACCGCAGAAAATGTTGATATGCCATAGCGCATATCGCAAAATCTCACCTCGCAAAGAAACTGCTGAACACAAAATATGCACATCTTACAATCATGCGATATTGCAATATTGCAATCGTGCAACACTGCGAAATTGCGATAATGTGGCAAAACAACCTTACGATAAGACAAAATAAAAATCATGCGATCTTGCGATCTTACGATATGCGATGTAAAAAATCTGCGATATCGCAAAGCAAATCGCAAATCATCCCGTCGCAAATTTGTCTGGTTCATTGTTCAAGAAAAAGTGTTAAACGAGACTGGTTATGTGCTTTAATGCTCATTAATGAATTATAGTTTTGAGTTTATCGAAGAGTCAGTTCACGTAAGGTGGCATATTTTTACATGTCTTCGGTAGTCAAAGCATTCATGTCATTATGTATTATCATTACTCTCACTTCACTTGTAACTGCAGGAACGAAGGACAAAAGATTATACAAAGTAGTGTACAAGAAATTACAGTGAAGAATAGGCGAGGCTCTGGTATCTGAAGATAAAGAAATGTTGCCCTTATACACATTCACCGCATGCAACAGAAATGCAGTTGGAGATTTAGCTTGTTCAATTCTGCGCCGGATAATAGCGAAACCCAGTCCACCAAAAGAAAGCATGCAAGAGGCAGAAAACGCATCAAGGAAACCCAGACTGAAAAATAGAGGCAATTTCCGATGCTCGATTAGCGCTTAGCACTAATCGCGCATCGCCAGGAAAAATCTCTCGAAGAGGATGACTCTCAAAAACAACATAAATTCTGTCGAAAAGATGGTGCCAACTCTAGTAGTTTCCGTTTTCACAGGGCAACTAAAGGCTGAGGTCAGCCAACCAATTTCGCTTAAGAAAATGCTGAATGCTTGCAATATAAAGGAAAAAATACAGAAATAGTTAGCTTTAGATTTAATTTTAGAAATAGTTTTATTTTATTTTTCCTAGAAACAGGACGGTCATTTAAACCGTATCCTAAATTTTTGTAAATAAGTTATTTTTAGACATAGTTAGTAGTATTTAAACCCTTCTCATTGCATTTAGAGAAGGGTCCAGAAATTTATCCAAAAACTTGTCCTCAGAACATGCACTTTTGCACCCTCCGAGGAGGTTTTTGGTGAATGAATGGAACAAGGTTTATTGATTTTTGCATCTAGATATCTACTACTGATGTGCACTTCTGTACTCTTAGTTTGTGTTGGTTGGAAGAGATAGAATCATTATCGCTTGAAGGCTCATGAGTAGAACTAGTTATAAATGTACTTCTATCTCTTAACTGTTTCTATCTCCTGTGTTAGAGTGATATTTAAGCTTAGTTGTTTACATGTTAATGCTTGAATGCTTGAGTTATCATTTGGCACTTTTGTACGGTGATAGCTATTTATTTATGCTTGATATGTGAATAACTTACTATGCGATATGCTTCTCACAACTGTTTCGTCTAAATTTTTATGCGAAGTAGTTCATATATATTGAATTATTTTCTTATAATAGTTGAATGATCTTTATTACCAATTGTTATTTGAAATCATTTTAGATCGTATAACAGAAAAATCTTACCTCGGGTTAGTATAGATATTAGATGTCGTTGCTTAATTAGATACAAATTAGATTAGAATTAGAAGTAGATTATCTCATTTAGAATCTTTTAAATCCATAAACATCAATCAATATTACACACACAAAATTAGGAAACTGGTCCCATTATCCCCAATTGGACCCACCATACCAAACGGAAAAGGAGCTGCCAACCAAGGTCTGGACCGGGTAGGTATCCCCCTTGTTGTAGACCCAATTTTCGGGCCTTCAACATATTTGGCACTAGAAGAAAGGCATGTAACTATGAATGACAAGTAAGTAAAAATAAAAATACCATTCTGAGAGTAAATTTCCCTCACCCTCTCCCTCAACTTCTCCACTTCATTTAGAATCTTTAAATCCACAGTTAGAAGTCGTAGGATCAACAGCCGTTGTTATAAACCCTGATATTTCATAAAAATCTATTTTTGAACTTCCTGAAGTTGAATCTTTGATTCACAAACTTCAGCAATTTTCTATATCCCCTCAAAGGTTTGATAAATCTCAAGGAAGCGTGACTTCGCAATATAACCCTGCTCATCCCTTAACTAGATTAAAAAGCGAAAAGTTTGGTGTTCAACCAACTGAATTAACTCTACCCACAAGGAAGAGAGCAAGGAAATCACCCAAAGGGTCTGATAGCGAGACTCTTTCACCATCATCATCCATCTCAATATCTTCACCGTGAGGTCAACCATCCACTCCACCACTTTAGACCATTGTTCACCAGCCTACTAGTACTTCTACATCTCCTTCCCAAACATCTGGAATCGTAATACCCTCAGTTCATCAACCTCAAGGATCATCTTCTCCATGCCCTTCCGTTAGTATATCATCGATGGCTCAATCTCCATGGAATAACCTAGGGGCAGTCTTAATGCCTATACCCTTGAGTCAGCTACCAGCCCATCCTGAAAAATGGCTGCCTAAATTCAATCCTGAAGAAGGCATGCTAGTAGAAGAGTATATTAATAACTTTATGCTATGCATAAATCTTAATGGAGTTACTAATGAAGATGTTGTCATTCGAATTTTTCCTTATACCCTTCAAGGAATAGCCGGATCATGGTATTTTTCATTACCATCTAGATCTATCACTAGTTGGGATATCTTTGAGGAGCAATTCCTCATTAAATTTGGTGGTGATAGGTCTGCTGCGACGCTGATTAGTGACCTGTCAAACCTCAGAGCTCAGTCAAAAGAACCTATCAAAGACTTCAATTCGCGTTTCAATAAACTATTAAACAAAATTCCTAGTGCTTCCAAGCCCAGCGAAGAAGTAAGAAGTGAATGATACATTACTGCTTTATAATCAAATATAGCAATCTTCGTGGACATGGCTAATAAGAAAAATTTAGCTGAAAACATGAAAGAAGCAATAGGTGTAGAGAAACGAATTATAGCCCTTGAAAAGAAGACCGAGATCGAAGAATGGAAGTCTAAGAAGGTAACATTCAAAGAAGATCCCAAGAAAAAGCAATCGAAAGATCCTTTTTATTTAGAAGGATTACAAAAGGTTTTGAAGACCATGTCTAATGAGATGGTCAACATTAAGAAACAAGTGGCAGGAACTTCTTCAAAGAAGCCATACAGAGCTTTTAAAAGAAATCCCTTGACTGATTCAAAGCCCCCCAACGCTATTACAAACGCTGAATCTGAGGAAGAAGAGGAAATCGCTACTGAAGAGCAAACTGATGAAGAAGAAGTTGTAGAGTTACAAGGAATGTGGGATTTCATCCTCCCATAAGAAGAGGATCAAGAAGCATTCCCGGTTAGTACACGAAGCATAAATCAACTTGATCCCCCCCAAACTACCCCTAAGCCAAAGAGCGCAAGCTCGACAACGAAGGATAAAGTCGCACCCAAGAAGACAACATCTAAAGCGACTCAAACCAGCCCAATCCAAACAGATTCGTCTACTCCATCTAAAACGCTGATCATTTCTGATGAAATGGAGTACAATATTATAGAAGATATGAAGAAGACTCAGGCCAACATCACTCTTTACGAATTGAGCAAGTTAAAACACCAGCAAAAGATACTTTTGAAAGAATTACATGCTGTGGCAGTTGCACCTTTGCCTGCCGCTGTAATTTCTCAAGCTTCTCATGAAATGGGAAGACCTCCGACTAATGTGATTAACAAGATTCATCGAAATGACATTGCATTAATTGGAGGAAGATCGAGATCTCATACTCCCCCCTTCCTTCTTACCTAAGAAATTTTTAATAAAAATGTGCATAATTGTTTAGTGGATTCTGGAGCTTCATCAAATATTTTACCAAAGTCAATATGTACAAAATTGAACATTCAACCACAAAAGTCTGCCATGTGCATAGTCCAGCTAGATCGATCATAGGTCGAAGTGATTGGAGAATTGAATCAAGTTACCATAAGGCTGTCATCCAACCCAAAGGTATGTCAAGTTATCGACATTTTAGTTGTTGATATTCCAAAATTTTATGGTCTAATTCTTAGCAGAGATTGGTCAGAAAAGCTTCATGGATATTTTGCAACTGATTGGTTGCACATGTGGCTCCCTTATAATGGTAAACCCAATCAAATAAAATTTGAACGAGAAAGACATCAGAAATACATAGTAACGGAGCTAGAGGGAGAGAATGAGCCAGTAGCATATAACAACAGCATTATTGGCAATTACTCAGTAGATTCTTTCCTAGGGAATTTCAACGCTCATACGTCACCTTATTTAGAACATTTTGTTTTGTCTCAAGTCGAAAACATTTCCCAAACAGATAGTTCTAGATGTATCAATTTTTTAGATTATCCTGTAAATAAATCTTTGTTTTGGAAATTATTTTTTGATGGTTTTAAATCTAACGAAGGAGCAGGAGTAGGATGCATGCTAGTTAGTCCAAAAGGAGATAAAACTATGTTAACTTGCAGGCTTGAATTTTACTGCACCAACAATATCACTGAATATGAGGCTTTGGTCCGAGGGTTGTCCAAAGCAATCGGATTCAACGTCAAATACCTTCAAGTTTTTGAAGATTCGGAAATTGTAGTTAGTCAGGTACGTAATACTATACATTGTTTATCAGGTCATTTAAAACATTATCAATCTCTAGTTCAAGACCTGACTGAACACTTTATAGCATTTAATATCTCATCAATTGCCAGAATCTAGAATGCAAGTGCAGATCTCCTAGCTAACGTAGCTTCCAAACTTATCCCTTAAGAAGATTTTAGCCCTGATAGATTTTCAATAGAATTAATCTTTCGACCTTCTATTCCTGACAACATCACGAATTGGAGAATTTTTAACGACAATCCTGACATCATTAGTTTTCTCACATCTGAAGGATCCTATGCCAATCAAATAATCGATGAAGACCAACATGATCGACAATTGCAACAGGATAGCACTAATAACACTATACCTAAGTCGATAGTCAAAATAGAAAACATTTATGATTTGAAAGATCGGTTTAAAAGATCTAATAATTCAAAACTCCAAAGTTCAACTTTGAACTCCGAATTAGTAAATCTGGGAACTGATGCCAGACCACAAAACGTCAATCTAGGCCTTGGCCTAACTTCGGAAGAAAAGTTAGTATATATCCGTCTTTTGAGACAATACAGAAATTTTTTTACTTGGAACTATGATGAACTTAAAACATACGACACTTATATCATCCAACATACTATTCCAATGATGGAAAATGCAAAACCTGTCCAACAGAAGTTGAGAAAAATCCCTCCCAATTTAGAAAATCAGATTAAATTTGAACTCAACAAGTTATTGAAAGCCAAAATAATTTTCCTTGTTCGACATTCTAAATGGGTCTCCAACATGGTCCCTGTTAGAAAGAAAAACAGAGATATTAGAATCTGTATTAACTTTCGAAACCTTAATAAAGCCTGCCAAAAGGATAATTTTTCTTTGCCTCCTATGGAACAAATCTTGCAGGCAGTCGTTGGGTCAGAATTAATGTCCTTTTTGGGTGGATTCTCAAGATACAATCAAGTGTTGGTACACACTGATGACCAATTAAAAACCACATTCAGAACCAAATGGGGCACCTACGCATATCAAAAAATTCCTTTTGGCCTGATTAATGCAGGTGCCACTTTTCAGAGAGCCATGGATATTGGATTCAAAGGTTTAGTTAATAAGTCTATGGTAAACTATTTGGATGATATAACTGTCTATTCCAAAAAATGAAGCAACCATCTCAGAGATTTGAAACAAATCTTCCAGCGTTGTCTCAGGTATGGAATTTCACTCAACCCTAAAAAGTCCTTTTTTGCATTAAGTGAAGGAAAATTTCTAGGATTCATAGTGTCAAAAACTGGAATTCACATTGACCCTAACAGAATCAAAGAGATTTATGAAATTTCCCTACCTCATAGCAAAAAAGCTATGCAATCTTTCCTTGGTCAGATCAACTTTGTAAAGAGATTTGTTCCAGACTTTTCAAGAATTGTATCTCCTTTAAAAACAATGATAAAAAATAACTCAAACTTCAAGTGGGGCCAAGACGAATATGAGGCATTTAATCTAATCAAACAAGCAATTGTGAATGCTCCATCTTTAGCGACTCCAAATTTTTTAGAGCCTTTTATTTTATATACATTTGCCTCTGACAGATCATACGCAGTGATTCTTACCCAAGCGAATGAGGATAAGGCAGAAGCCCCAATTGCTTTTTTCAGTTCAAATTTACAGGGGGATGAATTAAATTATTCAGATGTGGAGAAGTAGGCTTACGCTGTTTTCAAAGCAATCAAATATTTCAGACCCTTCCTACTTAAAACTCATACAAAAATCATTGTACCATTTTCAGCAATAAGAAATCTTTTAGTACAAAAAGAGGTGGGTGAGAAAAGAGCCAATTGGGTTACTGCCTTACAGGAATATGATGTAGAAATCAAACTAGCAAGTATTGTAAAAGGTCAAGGCTTTTGCAAAATGCTGGCCGGAGCATTGTTGATATCTGAAATTCCATCTGCAGACATACAAGTGTACAAGGTAAGACTAAACGATAATGAGTCATTATATGCTGATATCATTTATTATCTAAAGAATGGGTATGCCCCTTCATACCTCGATCATACCAAGAAAAGAGCTCTAAGATTGAAATCCAAACAATATCAACCCTTGAATGATGTTCTTTTTAGGAAAAATTATGATTCTATTCTACTTAGATGTCTTGAAGAATTTGAAGCTAAAAATGTTTTGCAGGAACTCCACGACAGGCAAGCAGGCAGACACTATGTTGGAGATGCTACTACACTTAAAATCTTACACACAGGCTATTACTGGCCCACATTATTCAAAGACTCGCACAATTACGTAAGGAAATTTCAAGTCTGCCAAACAGCCGTTGGAAGACAGAAGAAACCATCTTTGCCACTACAGCTAGTCAACATTGAGTGACCTTTCGATCGGTGGGGATTGGACATAATAGGTGAGATCATTCCTCACTCTTCTAAGCAGCATAGATACATCCTTACAACAACAGATTACTTTACTAAATGGGTAGAAGCAGTTCCACTCAAGACGGCTAATGCTGAACATATCATTGAATTTATAGATCAATTCATAATCACCAGGTTTGGATTGCCTTCCGCTTTAATGTTTGATAATGCATCATACTTTTCTTGAAATGCAATGACTGAATTTGCACTTAAAAGAGGCTTTAAAATTAAATATTCTTCCATATATTATCCACAAGGGAACGGGTTAGCTGAATCTACCAATAAAAACCTAATTAGGATCATCAAATGAATAGTTGACCAAAATCATAAAAATTGGCATAAATATTTAATATATGTTTTATGGGCAAATCGAATAACACAAAAAACTTCAATTGGCACTTCTCCATTCAATTTAGTTTATGGAAAAGAAGTAGTTCTCCCAACTCATTTAGCAATTCCCTCTTTGTCTTTAGTTCAATATATTGATGAAGTACCAACTTCCTCCTTACAACTAAGACAAATGGAAATAATCAAGTTAGAAGAACAAAGAGAGCAGGCCAAAAGAACTCACTCTCATCATCAAGCATTAGTAAAATCTTCTTTTGATTCAAATATAATGACCAAAAAAGATTTTTAGGTGGGAGATCTAGTTTTAAAATGGGACAAGGCTCATGAAGAAAAAGGAAAACATTCAAAATTTCAACGAATGTGGCTTGGTCCTTTTCAGATTGTAGAAATCATAGGTCCGTCCACTTTTGTGTTGCAGGATTTAACAGGAAAGAGGATTCCTTACCTGTTAATGGTCAAATTCTTAAGAAATATTTTCCTTAGAAGATTATTCTTCTGTTTTGTAAACTAGTTTTTTAGTTTTTATTTATTTTTAATAAAACCAGTTGTGAATGGTTACATTAGGAATTTACCAAAAAAATACCAATTCTCTTTCAGATTTTGAGTTTTCTCTTGTATAAATAGCAAATCTTTTGGAAAATTGATCTTTATTATTGGAAGATACAGTTAAAGGCTCTAGCCTAGATATGATACTAGTTTCAGCTTCATAAAATTTGATGAAAACAACCATTAGTGGGAAATTGTTTTATATCTGTGCAATGAAAGGTATCAATAACAAAATAAAGATTCTTTGTAGAACAACTCCTTCCAAAAACTCTACTATTGTCATCCAGAGCTATCTTAAGGAAACAATGACTTCCTCCCTACTAAGGAAATCACAAATTTCAGAGGAACAATTCAAGGATACACTTCATCTTAAAGAGTAAGAGGTCTCATCACGAGTCGGCTTATCATAATCACAGATATAATAACTAGCTGACTTTGCCAAAACTGCATACCACAATAGGGCAATGACTTAAGATTTTTCCAATCAAAAGGAAAGGGGTCTCATCACGAGCCAGCTTGTTCAGCAAGTTATAAGTGAAGTGAATGACTGTGTCATAAATTGGCCATCAAACCAAGACATTTTTCTTTAAGAATAAAAGAAAATCAAATGCAATAAGTGTTGATGTGAATTCTTCTTTGAGAATTGTAGGTTTCTTTACATAGGATTTAGGATCATTGTTGGGTAATAGGTAACCCTGTTGAGGCTATGAACGCTTGCTGGCAGCAGAGGCTCTACCTATGACAAATGAGTATACTTAAAACTATTTTATAGAGAAGCCTTTGTTTTATCTTTACAACCAAGTAATGGTTGATGTAAATACAAGGACTAGCTTGAGGAAACAACTAATCAAAGTTGAAAATAGTTGAAACAAAATACCATTGACAGGTTAAAGCATAATGTAAGTTTAATTTTCTGGAAAAATTTTTGTTTTGGAAGTTTAGAAAATTCAAAAGAATGACAGAGATAACTGGTTCTTCCAAATGAATCGCCAATTATTGTGGCCACCAACAACCCCCCTTTTATTGTTTAGTGTTATTACTAATACTAAATAAAAGGGGACCCTTAGTCAAAAAATTTCAAAAAAATCAATTAGTGATTGTATTTCCTTTTCAATAAAACTTATTATCATAAACTTAAGAAAAGACCCTTGCGAAATCTAAAAACTTAAGTTTTGTGATGAAGGAAGGTAAAATCACTCCTTAAAGGATATCGCATCGCAAAAAAGGACAACATCATGCCTCCTTACGAGCTAAAATTTAAAACCGCGAGAATGCAATGAAAAATTGCATAAAGATAAAACATATATCGCATCGCAGATCTTAAAAGCATACTTATAATAAAAACTGCAGAAAATGCCGATATGTGATAGCGCATATCACAAAATCGCACCTCGCAAAGAAACTGCTGAACACAAAATATGCACATCTTACAATCATGCGATATTATGATATTGCGATCGTGCAACACTGCGAAATTGTGATAATGCGGCAAAACAACCTTACGATAAGACAAAATAAAAATCATGCGATCTTGCAATCTTGCGATGTAACAAATTTGTGATATCGCAAAGCAAATCGCAAAATCATCCCGTCGCAAATTTGTCTAGTTCATTGTTCAAGAAAAAGTGTTAAACGAGACTGGTTATGTGCTTTAATGCTCATTAATGAAATATAGTTTTGAGTTTATCGAAGAGTCAGTTCACGTAAGGTGGCATATTTTTACATGTCTTCCGCAGTCAAAGCATTCCCGTCATTATGTATTATCATTACTCTCACTTCACTTGTAACTGTAGCAATGAAGGACAAAATATTATACAAAGCAGTGTACAAGAAATTATGGTGAAGAATAGGCGAGGCTCTGGTATCTGAAGATAAACAAATGGCGCCCTTATACACATTCACCGCATGCAACAGAAACGCAGTTGCAGATTTAGCTTGTTCAATTCTGCGCCGGATAACAGCGAAACCCAGTCCGCCAAAAGAAAGCACGCAAGAGGCAGAAAACACATCAAGGAAACCCAGACTGAAAAACAGAGGCAGTTTCCGATGCGCGATTAGCACTTAGCGCTAATCGCACATCGCCAGGAAAAATCTCTCGAAGAGGATGACTCTCAAAAACAACATAAATTCTGCCGGAAAGATGGTGCCAACTCTAGTAGTTTCCGTTTTCACAGGGCAACTAAAGGCTGAGGTCAACCAACCAATTTCACTTAAGCAAATGCTGAATGCTTGCGATATAAAGGAAAAAAAATAGAAATAGTTAGCTTTAGATTTAATTTTAGAAATATTTTTATTTTATTTTG
>APFE031200770.1:1962-32779 GCA_000404065.3 Pinus taeda | reverse complement strand
TCAAAAGGAAAGGGGTTCTCATCACGAGCCAGCTTGATTCAAGCAAGTTTTATAAGTGAAGATGAATGACTGTGTCATAAATTGGCCATCAAACCATGACATTGTTCTTTAAGAATAAAAGAAAATCAAATGCAATAAGTGTTGATGTGAATTCTTCTTTGAGAATTGTAGGTTTCTTTACGTAGGATTCAGGATCATTGTTGGGTAATAGGTAACCCTGTCGAGGCTATGAACGCCTGCTGGCAGCAAAGGCTCTACCTACGACAAATGAGTATACTTAAAATTGTTTTATAGAGAAGCCTTTGTTTTATCTTTACAACCAAGTAACGACTGATGTAATACAAGGACTAGCTTGAGGAAACAACTAATCAAAGTTGAAAATAGTTGAAACAAAATACCATTGACAGGTTAAAGCATAATCTACTTTATCTTTCTATAATAAAGTTTAATTTTCTAGAAAACTTTCTGTTTTGGAAGTTTAGAAAATTCAAAAGAACGACAGAGATAACTGGTTCTTCCAAGTGAATCGCCAATTGTTGTGGCCACCAACAACCCCCCTTTTATTGTTTAGTGTTATTACAATCTAAATAAAAGGGACCCTTGTCAAAAAATTTCAAAAAATCATTAGTGATTGTATTTCCTTTTCATAAAACTTATTATCATAACTTAAGAAAGACCCTTGCGAAATCTAAAAACTTAAGTTTTGTGATGAAGGAAGGTAAAATCACTCCTTAAAGGATATCGCATCGCAAAAAGGACAACAGCATGCCTCCTTACGAGCTAAAATTTAAAACCGTGAGAATGCGATGCGAAATTTCATAAAGATAAAAATATCACATCACAGATCTTAAAAGCATACTTATAATAAAAAACCGCAGAAAACACTGATATGCAATAGCGCATATCACAAAATCGCACCTCGCAAAGAAACTGCTGAACACAAAATATGCACATCTTACAATCATGCGATATTGCGATATTGCGATATTGCGATCATGCGACACTGCGAAATTGCGATAATGCAGCAAAACAAACTTACGATAAGACAAAATAAAAATCATGCGATCTTGCGATATGCGATGTAACAAATCTGTGATATCGCAAAGAAAATCGCAAAATCATCCCGTCGCAAATTTGTCTGGTTCATTGTTCAAGAAAAAGTGTTGAAAGAGACTGGTTATGTGCTTTAATGCCCATTAATGAAATATAGTTTTGAGTTTATCGAAGAGTCAGTTCACGTAAGGTGGCATATTTTTTCATGTCTTCGGCAGTCAAAGCATTCCCGTCATTATGTATTATCATTACTCTCACTTCACTTGTAACTGCAGGAACAAAGGACAAAATATTATACAAAGCAGTGTACAAGAAATTACGGTGAAGAATAGGCGAGGCTCTGGTATCTGAAGATAAAGAAATGGCGCCCTTATACACATTCACCGCATGCAACAGAAACACAGTTGCAGATTTAGCTTGTTCAATTCTACGCCTGATAATAGCGAAACCCAGTCCACCAAAAGAAAGCACGCAAGAGGCAAAAAACACATAAAGGAAACCTAGACTGAAAAACAGAGGCAGTTTCCGATGCGCAATTAGCGCTTAGCATTAATCGCGCATCGCTAGGAAAAATCTCTCAAAGAGGATGACTCTCAAAAACAACATAAATTCTGTCGGAAAGATGGTGCCAACTCTAGCAGTTTCCGTTTTCACAGGGCAACTAAAAGCTGAGGTCATCCAACCAATTTCGCTTAAGCAAATGTTGAATGCTTGCGATATAAAGGAAAAAATACAGAAATAGTTAGCTTTAGATTTAATTTTAGAAATAGTTTTATTTTATTTTTCCTAGAAACAGGACGGTCATTTAAACTGTATCGTAAATTTTTGTAAATAAGTTATTTTTAGACATAGTTAGTAGTATTTAAACCCTTCTCATGCATTTAAATAAGGGTCTAGAAATTTATCAATAAACTTGTCCTCAGAACATGCACTTTTGCACCCTCCGAGGAGGTTTTGGTGAATGAATGGAACAGGGTTTATTGATTTTTGCATCTGATATCTGCTACTGATGTTGCACTTCTGTACTCCTAGTTGATGTCGGATTGAGAAGAGATAAATCATTATCGCTTGAAGCTCATGAGTAGAACTAGTTATAAATGGTACTTCTATCTCTTAACTATTTCTATCTCCTGTGTTAGAGTGATATTTAAGCTTAGTTGTTTACATGTTAATGCTTGAATGCCTGAGTTATCATTTGGCACTTTTGTATGGTGATAGCTATTTATTTATTCTTGATATGTGAACAGCTTACTATGCGATATGCTTCTCACAACTGTTTCGTCTAACTTTTTATGCGATGTAGTTCATCTATATTGAATTTTTTTCTTATAGCAATTGAATGATCTTTATTACCAATTGTTATTTGAAATCATTTTAGATCGCATAACAGAAAAATCTTACCCCAGGTTAGTATAGATATTAGATGTCATTGCTTTTTTAGATACAAATTAGATTAGAATTAGAAGTAGATTATCTCATTTAGAATCTTTTAAAGTCACGAACATCAATCAATCTTACACACACACACAATTGGGAAACTGGTCCCATTATCCCCAGTCGGACCCACCATACCAAACGGAAAAGGAGCTGCCAACCAAGGTCCAGACCGGGTGGGTATCCCCCTTATTGTAGACCCGATTTTCGGGCCTTCAACATGATGACATGGTCTATTCATATTTGTTCATCCAGAATCCTATCTGGCATTTCTTATGTTGAAACTCAGCAAATTGATCCTGCATGCCAATATCAATTTGGGCCGTCCAGTCTTCAAAGACCGATATATCCATTGAGCACTGGATTGCTGCCATATGGAGGGTAGTATTCTTTTTCATTGTTCCCTCCTAGAGAACAACCATATGAGAGTTCACAACAAAATTTAGGTCAAACTGGAATTACATCCAGTGGTTGGGTACCAATACGCCCTCAACAACCAAGGGTTGTATATTTAATGCAACCAATCCAACCTATGTCGAATATTCCCACTACACCTGCTATTGTGACTGTGTCGCAAGTACAATAACTGCCTGTTGTATGTCAACCTCAAGTCTCACAGGTTGCAACACAACAACCTCTTGTTTCTATTACTCAATCACAACCTCAGGTTAGTGCTTCCATACCTGGAACGACTCAGGCTTAGACGGGTATTATCACTCTAGATCTTGGTCAATCATCCAGTATTGGGCAACAGCAAATGGTCCAACAACCATGGTTGGTACAGTACCAACAACTGCAATTCCATCAAACTTTCCAAGGACCTAAGCAACAAGGCTTTGTAGGTCATGGACAACCGCATTTTCAAAACGGTTATCAACAACCATACTATAATGGTTATGTCCATCAACCCTATCAAAGTTACCAGCATCAGATACATTATGCTAGTGTGCAAAGGCCAACTGCTCAGGCGATCCCATCTTATCCTGGGTATGCTTCGCCGAACTTGAATCAACAGTTGCCTTTTGTAGCAACTCTAGAATTACTAGATTTGAACTGATTGACGAATGATCCAATTGCATATGCCCCTAGGTGGCAAGTGATTCTTCATAAACTTCCCTCCCACATTCCTAAATTTAATGGAAATCCAGGTGAAGATCCATCGAATCACGTAATGACTTTTCATTTGTGGTGTTCATCTAACACCCTAAATGCTGATTCGATTAGGCTTCACCTTTTTCAGAGAACGTTAATTGGTCCGACAGTAAAATGGTATATTGAATTACCAAGAGCTTCATTTGATAACTTCAGCACCCTTGCCACTACTTTTTTAACCCACTTTTAGTTACCCATAAGGTACGAAACGGGGACAAAACTCCTTACCAACTTGAAACAGACAACAACCACTCACATATATGATCATATTCATGAGTGCTAACATCATCGATGAATGGTAAAGACGTATGTTCCTTATCAGCTTTTAGCTGAGTGGTTTATTAAGTCCTTATTACCATCCATAACTGAGGACGTGGAAAAAGGGGGATTTGTCACCAAAGAGCAAGTCATTTATCATGCCCAATATTTATACTTGATCTATACACAGTCTGGCACACTCTACGACAAAATTCTTGACGATCCCGGACTAGAATTTTCCATTCCCCCTCCTCCAAAATCAAACAGGGACTCTCACGCTGGTAATGGCGTAATCGGTACCTCGAGCATGCAAACCGCAAAGGCTCCATCTGGTAAAGCCCTTGCAGTTTCTAATCAAAAAGAAAATGACAAACCTCTTGCCTTAGAGATTAATCTTGTGTCATCTGACAAGGGAAAGAATCCAAAGCAACCAAGGTGCAAGAAGAAAGGGAAAAATAATAAGAAGAAATAGGAGAATTCACCTCCTGAAAAATCTTTTGAAAACCTTGTTGAGCAAAAGAAACCTCGTCAACCATGTTTCAAATGTGATGAGGACCATTTCACGAAAAGTTGTCCGCATCGAGCTGAGGTTACGAAATTTTTAAAAGCTTCAACTACCTCAGCGGTGTTGACTGATCTGTTTCCAAACCCAGAAACTAATCTGGTTGCTGTCAATCATGCTTTCACATCACAAGCGCTTATGCTATCCATCTCGAAACAAAAAAATGATGCTTTGATATCAACAAGGAATAAAGATTATGGGAATCCACAGTCGTCGAACAACAAGGCTATAGATCAACCCAGTAGTTCGACGACAACTTCACCAGAAGTTGTTTTACCCATCATTCCTAAATTAACTATAAAACTGCCGAAGGGAGTAGTACATAAATCGACATTTAATTCTCGTGCTCGAGTAGCACATAATTATAATATAGTGGAGGATCTAGCTCAATCGCCATTTTCTATGTCAACCCTTGAGATACTGCAAAATTACCCCTCCCAAAAGCAGGCTTTGTTATCAGCAATAGGTGGGATTGATCCAAAGGATTCCAATCTTGTGTCCTTTAACCATAAAGGATACGAACCTCAATTACCAGCCCAACTCGCTTTCCTTATCTAGGTAAAATCCCTCAATAAAATTGTTCATCGAACAATCATTGATGAGGGAGCATCTACCTGCATTATGTCAATGATTTTCTGGAAAAATTTAGGTTCACCACCCTTGTCACGATTGTCAACGACATTAAAAGCATTCGATGGAAGAAAATACATGTCGTATGGGATTTTAAGTAACTTGCAAGTAGAATTGGGGGGCAAGACAGTAGAAATTGAGGTCGAAGTCATTGATGGAAACCTTGACTACAATATCTTGCTGGGAAGGCCATGGATCTATGCTATGGCTGTTGTTGTGTCTACATATTTTAGAAAGATTACATTTCCCTTCCAAGGTGGAATTACAATCGTTGACCAACTCACCTTTTTCCCCAATAGTTCACAAGCTACTGGAAGCATTCCATTGATCCATGGAAGTTCCCAATCACTTCAAAATATCAGAGTAGGTCTCCTAAAAGACCCTTCCTTAATGGGTACTTTTGCCCTCCCGCCTCTAAGAAATTTGACGGAAGTGGCCACAGTGGAAACCTATCATATGATATCTTCTACATCATCAAAGATTAAGAAGAATTCCGACCATTTTGAAAGTGTGGATCATCGCGAGGTGTTGCTCCCAAGCCCCATTGAATCTTTGTAGTAATCAATTTTCTGGGCCTGGGTAGCGAACCCAAATCAACACTCAGCGAGTGTTTGGATAGATAGGTCTTTAAAGTATGGTACCTCTTCCGATCCCTGGTCTAGTACACATTCTACAGACGAAGGAATCATTCAATCGATGATGATAGGAGAGACGTCATGGGAAGATTACCACCATTGTTCCCACCTTCAAGATAACGATGAAGATTATTCAAGTGACCTTAATCATCCTTCAATTTTTGATTTTCTATCAAATACTATAAATACAGTGGATTCTGAGCAAAATTTGTCCAATATTGAGGAAACTATCGCCATCAATATCTTGACCAGACCTAATGTTGTAGAGAATATTCATGTTGGAAAATCATGTTCTCCTTCAGAACTGGAAATATACTGCGCTCTCTTTCATGAATTTAGAGATTTCTTCGCTTGGTCATACGAAGAAATGTTAGGCATTGACTCAAGCATCGTTGAACATGAAATCAAGATGTATCTAGATGTCAAACCAATATGACAACGACTTTGACCGATTCACCCAAAGAAAGTCGTTGCCATTAAAAAAGAAGTTAAAAACTTTTTCATGCTAGTTTCATTTACCCCATTCCTCTCACTGATTGGGTATCGAATATTGTTCCTGTGATGAAGAAGCAAGGAACGATTAGAGTTTGCATTGATTATAGGGATGTAAATCAAGCGTTTCCAAAGGATGACTACCCTACACCCTTTATCGATCAGATAACTGATGAATGTGTCAGATGCAAAATCTTTTCATTCATGGATGGATTTTCCAGATACAACCAAATCAATATCTGCCCAGAGGACCAGCCAAAGACTGCATTTATATGTCCATGGGGTACGTTAACATACTGTAAACTACCTTTTGGTTTGAAGAACACAGTGGCAACCTTTCAAAGGGAAATGAACTATGCCTTCCATGACATCAAGCACATCGTTCAATCGTATCTCGATGATCTACCAGCTCATTCGCAAAAGAAGACTGATCATCCGCAGCATTTGAGAGCCATATTTCTACATTGTCGACACTACAAGATACGACTCAATCTACACAAGTGTGAGTTTTGTGTTGGTTCTGGTCGATTACTTGGTTTCGTAGTTTCTAAGGATGCGATTTGACTCAACCCATGTATGGTTTAGGCAATCCTTGACATGCCTGCACCTTCAAATTTGCTTCAAATTCAGAAACTCCAAGGGAAAGAAAACTTTCTAAGGAGGTTCATTCCAATTTACATCAAACTTGCTAAAGGTTATACACATCTTTTGAAAAAAGAAGTACCCTTCAACTGCTATCAGGTTGCGCAAGCTTCCTTTGATGCTTTAAAATGTTCCCTAGTAAAAGCATCATTAGTATGCTCCTGACTATCAAAAAGACTTTAACCTATATCTCATCGCTATAGATACAACCATTGCCATGGTTTTAGTACAATAATACAGTGGAATAGAACATCCTGTGTATTATTTAAGCCGCAACTTAAATGATACAGAAAGCAAGTACTCTTATGTTGAAAAGCTGGCCTTAGTAGCTGTTCAAGTAGTACAGAGATTTCGACACTATATTCTCTTTTGCAAAACCACCATCTTGTTAGATTGCAACCCTATGACCTACATTATGTGGCGTCAATTACTAGGGGGCAAAAATTCCAAATGGATAGCCATTTTGCAAGAATTTGATCTAGAATTCACCAAATCCAAATCAAATAAATCTCTCATCTTCACGGAGTTACTTTATGAACTCCCATCATCATCCAATGATTTAACATCTAAAGCATCAATCATGGATGAAACTCTATTTTTTATATCATCAAGCGATCCTTGGTGCGGAGATATACTGATATATCTCCAAACCCAAACCTTTAGGCCTAATACCTCTCGCTCTAAACAGCAACGTATTCGATACCAAGCCAAAGACTAAATGATCGTCGGTGATGCACTTTACCGTCGTGGTATCGATACAGTTCTGCGAAGGTGACTCACGCATGAGGAGGCCAAAAAAGCCCTGAATGACTACCATTCAGTTGCATGTGGGGGGCATCTATTTGGTTACACTAGTGCACAAAAGATCTTACGAGATGGTTACTTCTGGCCCACTATATTCAAAGATTGCATAATTGCAGTCAAAATTTTCCATGCTTGTCAGATATTTGATCGCGGAACCAAATTACCACTTGCACCACTGCATCCAGTAGTTGTTGTTGGTCCATTCGCTAAATGGGGCATAGATTTCATGACATGTAACCCCACCTTGGCTAGGGGGCATGGATATATTATAGTCGTTGTTGACTATTTTACAAAATAGGTCGAGCCGATGCCTACATTAAACAACAGTGACAAAAAGGCTACTCTTTTCTTTTTTAATCATGTAGTCTCTAGATTTGGTGTTCCACAGGCTATAGTCACAGATCATGGATCGCATTTTCGCAATCACATGATAGTTGAATTAACTGCCAAATTAGGACTGTCGCACGATAGTTCTACTCCATATTATCCACAAGCTAACGGACAGGTTGAGGCAATCAATAAAGTCCTTAAGTGCATGCTACAGAGAATGATTAGAGTCCACAAATGGAATTGACTTTTAATCCTGTACTCAGCCCTGTGGGCATATAGGACTTCGGTGAGAAATGTGACCGGATTTATGCCTTTCCAGGTGGTGTATGGTCTGGAAGCTATCTTACCAATTCAATGTGAAATTTCATCTCTCAAGCTCACCATTGATCTGCTTCCCAAAACTTTGGAGGAAGAGGTTCGTTTCTTGGAAATAATCCACTTGGATGAAACCTATCGTGACGCTACACTGGCTAAAGAAGCTCATAAGAAATGTGTCAAGGCACAATTTGAAAAAAATGTTAAGCCTCGTGTCTTCTTAGAAGGTGACCTGGTCTTGCTTTATGATCAAGACTTTGATAAATTGGGAGTAGGTAATTTCAAACCATTATGGATGGGCCCCTACATTGTCAAACGAGTGTTGACAAAAGGAGCTTATGAGTTGTTCGATTATGATGGGAATCCACTGTCACAACCCTAAAATGGGTTGTATATTAAATGTTACTATGCTTGATTAAGTGTAGTAATCTCTTTGTTTTGTTACTTTTTGTTTTCCTTTAGATTTGTCATTTTGGTTAGGTAATCTGCTTCGCTTATGTTGCAGATGGCAGACATTTTGGAACCGTTTGTGGGGTATACTGATGGAGCTAGTCGTAGTACACGAAACCTATCTTCTGCAGCCTGGGCCATTTTTGCTCCAAGCAGTGAGTTAGTGAGCTTCAATGGGGTATGTATTGGTCGATCAATGAACAACATCGCTGAGTATAGCGCGTTGATTGAACTTCTCTCTAATACCATTTCGCATGGCATACGCCGACTCATTGTCAGGCTAAACTTGCAACTCGTCATCCTACAACTTATTGGCATTTATTCCATTCGGAACCCAGATATTTATCGTATGTTCCTAAGAGTCAAGATTTTGGAAAGACAGTTTGATTCCATTCAATATCAACACATTTTCAGAAACTTAAACACATTAACTAATTCATTAGCAAACTGTGTGTTGAATAGACATTTGCAGCATTTGTAAAGAAATCATTTCATATTAACATTTGCATCTAGATCGCATAACTTAACCAAAATAAAACTCCAAAAATAAAAAAATATATAACTATTTACAGTTTTTTACAAAATGTTTCGTGTCCAAGACAAAATCAGTCATGTGACCAAGAAATTGAAAAATGAATGTAGAAAAGTGTCATAAACTAGTGATGCTAGTGATAACATGTCACCACCTGTGAGATCATATGGAGGAGCCTAATCCATCGACTCGGCACACCAGTAGTATGGCGCTGTAACCTCAGAGGTAACTTGTCGGTCCTCATGTCCTGAATACCAAGAGTGATACCCTCGACCTGATTCTGCAACACTGCCAGAGTCTCCGCTACGTCTAGATCGCGAAGGACGGCCCTCCCTACAGCCTCTCCTGCTGGAACGTTGGCTGCCGCCCTTAGGCATGCTGCTGGTCATACTGGCCCAATATCTACACAATTATGTGAGTTGGACTAGTCTTGATAACTTTTAAAGACACAAAAACATTATAAAACTGATGAATAAAGATATGGTCAAATCATTTTACCCATAGCACTCCACTGCTCGCCAGCTGGTAATGCCAAATCTAGGTCGCCTCAAAAATCCATCCTAATGTATGGATACTCTGCAGAGACCATCTCTTAACGGTCGAACCACTCAAAGAAGGCATCAGAGAAGGAAATCTGTGATTGACCAACATGTCTGGCCATAAGATCAACCCACCTCTGCATCTGTGGTTCCCTTGGTGCTGGCAATCCTAGTGAAATGTACTGAGGCTACATAAGTGGAATCCTCTCCAAGGAAAAAGCTTTCAACATGGAACGGTAGCCAAAATTCTTGGATCTTCCATTCTTTACCTTGGAGAGTTGTTCTTTTATGACCGGAAGTACCACCTCACACCAGTTGAACACCTTCGGTTCCAGGAATTCCAGGGCATACTACATGTAAGACTTGCTTGCCAAATGAAGAGTCGCACTACCAGCCAATCTAGAAAAGGTAAATAAAATGGTCCTCAAGGACTGATCAGTGGCATCCCAGCTATTGATCTTGCCATCTCTGTTGGGCTGAGATCCATCCCTACAGAACTAGCAGATGTAATCTCTCACAAATTCGCCTCCACAAGCAGATCTTGATAGTGAAAGAGGGGCGCCACGCCTTGATAACCCTATCATAAAGTAGATATCCTCGACTATCAATGGAATATATTTGCCTTTGATCTGGAATACCTAGTTGATCGAATCCCAAGCATTGAGAAAATACTGCAACAAACTGATTTGTTGCCCCATGCTAGATATACGGAAGAATTTGAGGAAGCCACAATTTTGTAATGCAGTAATTGTGCCCTGATCGTGTAAGGCAATCATGTCCTCTTCTTCATGTTCATGTTCATGCCACATGATGACCATCTTGATCCAACAAATATCTGAAACAAAAACAAAAGATGAATTAGGATCCAATTTTGAGCAAAACCAGGCAAAACATTTGGTGAAAAATCACTGTATAAAAATGCCCTTCTGTGCCCATTGCACCCTACCTTTGAGCAAGGTGGGATGCATATTGACTGGCCAATTGCTAGCTCAGTATGAATTGCACCTTTTAATACTGACAAGGTACGATGATTGGGGAACGAAATCTTCAAACCCCAAGGGCCCAGAAATGTGAAAAGAAACATGCTCAGAATCAAAGAAGGATGGAATGAAAATAAAGAGCTCAGGGTTAGCTCTTACCTGGTCCTGACGGCGGAGAGAATAGTCCACCAGATCTCCCAAAAATGACTAGTATAATTTGAGGGGGAAAACCACTCCAGAGTTCCAAATCCCAAATTTGAAATAGAATGATGAAATGAACGGTAAAACTACTTTTATGATTACTATTCATGTACTTCAAGCAAAATGTTAGTTTTAACTCATTTTTCATACATATATATGTATTTCTAATTAGTTTGATGGAGTGATTGAGCAGGTTGAATGACCGATGAAAGAATATGATGTGCTAAATAGCGAATTAAACATTTTGACCATTAAAGGAGCAATGTTATCGCATGGTTAAAGCTCATTAAAAAATAAACCTAACACTAAGCATATGTTCCCCCCAAGTTCAAGCTCGTTAAAAAATAAACCCACCTTTGGTAAATAACCTTTGTGATCGCCATAATGTCAACCTTTTGAGCCTTGGTTGTGTTCCTGCCATCACCTCCATTCTTTTGGCCGATTATACACTTCACTTAATTGTTTACCCTTTTGAGGAACAGCTACTACCAGTGGTCCTGTTAGCCACCCTCTTCACATCACCATGCTTTGAGAAGTTCCAAGCTCACTCGGAACCAGTTGTTACCCTAAGCACCACTCGTTCCTCAAAAAAAATGAGTCCACTTTAAACTCTTTTCAAACTCGTTAAATATGAAAAGATTGTCGAGCAATTGGCCTCTCCAGCTCACTAAAGTGATTGGAAGTGCCATCCCTCCTACATATTTTAATCTTTTTGGACTTGAGGGATTATCCCACAAAAAGGTTGAGCGCTTGTTTTTCAGCTTACTGAAGCGATCGAAAAATCATCCCTTACGTATTATTTTACACTTTTTCAGACTTAAGGGATTATGCTACGAAGAAGGACCACTGGAGTTTCCTTTTCATTCCTTTTCAAACCCTCTAAACATGAAAAGGACCAAGTTATCCTTGTCTTTGAACTCATTAAAACAATAGCGACAAACTTGTCCGCCCAGACAAGAACGAGTTTCACTATTACTAGGCTCACTAAAACATAGAGACAAGTTTGCCCGAAGGGCAAATTATAGAATAAGAATATGTTATCCTCCTCAAGCTTGATAAAAATAAAGAGGTATTAGTCAGCAATGACCAGGGAAAAAGGGAAGAAAACTTAAAGAATTTTATTGGTAGCAGGTCACTCTTAAACATGACACTTTCACTCCGTCACCATGATTGAGTCAGGTTGGGTTATTTCATTCACTGATCATATCACCGTTGGTTTGCCTTACCATCCATATTTTTGGGTTGATGCTACCAACCCATCTCAGTGTCATCGATATGTTCAAGAGAAGTCATTCAGAGAATTCACCATCTAGTTAATGCCTCATCTATTGCAATACCTTCACCCTCCATTTTTCATGACTGCCATTCCTGAACTTTGTATCATTAGATCGTTTTCACCTCTAGAAAATCATTTGCTTCATTTCGTGTCGTTGATGTGGGATACATTAAGGCCCTCCTACGACGGGTCACTTCTTGTCGACATTAGCTCATTATCCAAGAAGTTGACTTAGTAACAACCCTTTCAGTACTTTGAATCTTGCATGCCTCAATGGCAAGTTTCTCACTTCCAGTGACAGATTTGCATCAATGGCCTTCGACCGAGAGATTTTGCGTGGTGTTCAACATCGAATCATATATTCACACCATGTAAATTGTATTGTAGTACCTTGAGGGTCCTTATCATTATCGGTGATTCCTCTCATGCCTGTTAACAACTTACATTATTGGATGGTAATCAGGCGATGTCTTTCCATGTTCGACTTCAGGACATCTTTTCACATGGATCGACTTGTACATTGGGTGAAGATTGAATGATTTTGAAGATCTCGGATCTAGTTTCATCCATCCGGGCTGTGATATATTTAGGAATACAAAGACATCAAATGTACATAGAAGCTGCACAGATGATCATCCAAGCTAAGGGATGATGACTCTACATATAAGGAATCACTAGTCTGCAACTGCAGACGATTATATGTTCTATGTACATGAAAATGAATTTATAAAGCTAAGCATGGGAATGCTCGCCTCAGCTAGATCATGGAAAATTATATTCTGATGATGTATTGTATTGTATCTTATACAGGTTGCCTTCTAGTTCAAATACCTCGAATCCTCATGATAAAGCATTTCACCCGACATCTAAAGATTTATGACTTCATGCTTTAGGGGGCAACTGTTATAGACATATTTGGGCACTTCAACCCCAATCTTATATGTCGATAAACCAAGGGATCTTTAACCCCTAAAAGTGTTGTTTCATACCCAAAAGGATCATGGTCAACTAATTACATCATTCCCCAGAAGTTCCACCTGAAAAACCACTCAGAACTGGCCAAAACTGGAACATACTGACTGCTCCACTATCAAGGTGCGATGCATACTGACTCCTACAGAAGCCAGGTGCGATGCATACTGAAGAGGCCTTCTGTGGGGTGTGATAAGTGAGAATGGACAAATGTTTGAGATAGTTTGTTATGTGGATACTCATAGAATCTTCTAGAAACTTCTCCTATGAAACTTTCCTCTCTCAATTCGCCTAGGGATGAGTAAGAGATCCAAGAAATCTCCAAGTGGAACCAAGAACTACAAGTGGAATGAAACTAATCAAAAACCCAAAGATGACTCACACCCTTGTAGACATCTATAAATGGATCCCTCATCTGAGAGATCTAGGGGGTTGGAATTTTGTAATTTGTAAGGAAGTGCTGATAGTTTGTCTTTGAGAGAGAACATTGTATTGTTGGGTGATCTTGCTTTTCATGAGGTGAAGAGGGCTTTGATGCTAGGAGGATGATGTTGGATCAGACAACTGGGTTGTAATCCTCTCTTCTATTATTAAAAAATTTCTTTGAGTTTTCCTCCATACAATCGTGTACTTGTGAATCTTGTTATTTGTGAATTCCATTGTATGTTCAATGTATTTATAATTCTACATTGTTTATGATATAATAGATCAAGATGCTTTGATGGTGTTTTGTTACTTTGTTTCTACAGGTATTCTCTAAGTGGGACAAGTAGGAGAGGAGTTGCAAGCTCTATCAAGGGGGAGAGAAATCAAGCAAGGAGTCAAGCGAAAGATCCAGGTTGGCCCCTTTGCTTCTCTCTTATCTATCATACATAAAGGAAATCACAAATTGGTTTGATTGTTTGTTTCTAGGATAGCTGTCAATCCTAGTGGGACTAGCAAATCGAAAAGACACTAGTTTTCCTGGAAACACCCCAGAATGCCCAAAACTTAGCAATTATGTAGTGTACCCATCCTGATATGCAATCTAGATCCTCCCTGAAACATTGATTAAAACATGCCTTGAGCCTTCCCTGAAAAAGTAAGCTCTTAAACCCTAATTTCAGGACTAGTGTGACTGTGACACTAGCAACTAGTGTTGATGGAAAGTTACACTATTATCCTTGCACTACCAGTGTTCTTTTTTCTTGGATACTCGCATTGATCCCTAAAAGGAAAGTTTTCCTGAAGTGGACAAAAAGCTTCATGATCTAGAGGCTTCCAGAACAATGAGATGGAGGTTGTTCAGTGTGGATGTGGTCGAATTCTCCCAATATTTCCCTTTGATCTTATCCCTATGAGCTACCTCCTTGAGATGAGGACCTTCCCCTATCTATGGATAGATACTAACTCCCTCTCCCTGCCTATATATTCATTCTCTCCCATTCCCAAATGGTTGGTCTCTAATTATTTTCACCCTTATGCTGAGATAATGCCTATATGCTACTCATTTGGCTTAGAGAAGGAGTGTTTGGAGAGCTTGAGCTTGGACTTGGACATTCACTCAAGGAGACATTATTGACATCAAGGCTTGGTTGTATGCTTCCTTCTTTATTTCATTAATATATATAATTTTTGGTTCACTTTCCATAAATGTTTGTGTTAATGCATCATTTATCTTAATGCTCCTTGATCTATCAAGTGGATTACTTTCGATTATGCTTGTTGCACTTGTATGTTTTGTTTCGTCTTTGATCTTTTGTGCAGGTGTTCAAATGCTATGAGCAATAGAGCTGAGCTTGGGGAGCGAGAGATCAAGATCATCAACAAAGGATCACGTTATAGCATCATAACAAGGTAGGCCTCCTTCCTCTTCTCTTATTTTGATTGTAATTTAGGAAAGTGTCTTCTAGAATGTCACGTAGGTTGCTAGTCCACTCATTGGGCTAGAGGGATCGTCTCTGTCCGTAGAGAGGATTTACCTAGAAAAAAAATATACAAGATTAAGCATGCAACCAATGGGAGCATATAGAATTAAGAAGATGGATTTGTAGCAAGAGATTTTATCAAAAAGAGAGAGTTGACTATGATGTGACATTTTGAACTAGTTGCAAGGTATACTTATATCAAAGTAATCATCTCTATTGCATTAATTTTCAGTTATCCTTTATACTATATTGATGTAAACACTTCTTTTCTAAATTCTCTAATTTAAGAGGGAGTATAAATTAATCAACTGGGAGGATTTGAGGTGAGTGTGAGATACCCATGTGTGGAGGTCAAAGAAGGGGCTGAAGTAGACACCAAGTGCATGGTACTCAAGGACTAATGGGTACTTAATGAAGTTGGACTTCACCAACTTGATTGCAACAAATCCAAATCCTATTATAACTATAAATTGATTGTTTTGGCCTTGTATGAATAAATTATGATCCTTACAAGTATCTTTGAGGATTTGATTGCATGGTGCAAGAACAAATTGATCAAGAGAATATGAAATTAAGGACATTGGTCTTATGCACTACATTGAAAGTCTAAAGGATTTTCAAGGTGTAAGCAAAGTCTTATTTGGTAAATGGAAGTATATAGTGGAGATTTTGAAGAGTTTTGATACTTTAGACTACAAACCTTGGCCACTCCTATGGTGCCAAATATGAAGTTGTCTTATAATTTAGACTTTAAATTTGTAAATCAATCTTTATATGATGAAATCATTGGGGGGAGGCATTAAGGGGGGAGAGGAATATATGGCTAGAACTCTAGCCATCACAACCTTCTTTTTCATGCTGCCTTGCCTTGGTTTCTCCACTGCCTCAACAACTTGTTCATCAATGCTTCTTCATGTCTCCAGATGTTACCATTGAATGTGGTTCCACGTTTTCCTAGAGATGGTTTCATTGTTGCTTCATCATACTGCTGGTCTTGTTCGTGGCTCGACTTTTTTGGGGCTTCAGTGGGTTTTCCCCGCTTCATTGTGCTTCTTCTGCACCACATGATTGGATTTATTTTATCGAATTTCTCTCATCTATGCCACCACCACTCCTCTGGTCGGGTTCTAATGATGATCTGTTGGAATGTTTTTCCTTGGTTCGTGGGTGGTAGTTTCATGCCACCACATTTCTTTGCATGATGCTTGTTGCTTTTGGATGCTAGCCCATTTTGGGTTGGCTATGTGGATGTTTTTCCATTTCTAACATGGGGTTTTTAGATCCACATATTTCATGTAAAACCTAGGGTTTTCTATGCGGGCCTTTAGAACCTATTTTTATGTTAAGAACCTATTTTTATGTTAAGGTTTGTTCTTTGTCCAATTTATCTTTGGGGGTTCTGACCTTAAAAATTTTTCTTTGCGGGGTTTTTATGCAGACCCTTGGGGTCATTTTGTAATGATGTGGTTTCTTTTTTGGAGGAACAGGTTTATTTTGTTACTAGTGCCCGATTTTTCTTCGATACTATGAGGTGTATTTCTTAAATGTATTCAACATATGCAAAATGTAATTTTCTTCTTTCTTTTGGATGAATAAAATTACATGTCTTTTTCTTTGATTTTTTTTTTTTTAAATCCATCTTTATATACGAATTTTTTTGGTTCCTTTATGTATGTTTCAAATACTAAATTTTATAATTGTTTTGCAGTGAGTAGTTGACAAGTTCATGGTTGAACCAAACTTATTAGAAGGATACCAAAAATATGGAACATAGCTCATAATGCGATGAGATATGTGAGAGATGGAGAGTTATTGAAACATGAATTTGTAGATTCGTATTTGGAAAGAGATGTAAACATGAGGAAAATACTTTATTTATTTCTTCAACTTGGGATTAAGTATAAATTCTTGGTTTAATAGGAAGTAAGTGATAGTGCACCTAGTTCAATGGAAGAAGAGTATATGTAGGCATCATCAACATCTTGTTAGTACATTTGGCTTTACAAGTGGATTATAGAGTTGAATGATTAGATATTGGACCCCACAATTATGCATTGTGATGATCAAAGTTGCATTAGGCTATATGTAATCCATTGTTTCATGATCACTCTAGGAACATATGTATCTAATATAATTTCTAGGAGATAGAGTACATAAGGAATTTATGATAGTTTTATTATATGTGACCTATGTTACATGGTGGTGTGATGATCTTCTTACATGTGAAGTATGTTGCATAGTGACGTGATGGTTTTCTTAAATGTGAAACAAGATAACAAGGTGGTGATTCATGCAACGTGACTATAACACTTACTAGCTTTCATAGATTCGTTTGCCATCTAATCTTATATCTTTCATAGTTCACAATTGTTATAAAACATGAGTTATTTAGCAATTGTATGAGTGTGGGATTCACATGGAACAATTCTTGTATTAATAGGAACCAAGTATGTTAGAGAAGCATTATGTCTATTTATGACATATATTTAATAAAAAACATATAGATAGGAATATTGCAACCATTTAAGAAACAAGAAATTAGAAGAAACATCAATTTGAGATCAGTACAATGATTACTTATACAAAAATCAACTATTCCATCACCACTAGCACAATTTGTAAGGCCATGACAGAGTGAAGGTGGCAAACACACCACATAAGTTTCGAATTTGGAAACTCTTCCTTTCATTTGTCAAAACAATATTATGATATCATTAAATCTAGACCATCCATACATTTTAATTCTTTTAAAAATAGAAGTTTTGGAAGGCCTATTCTAAAATAGACCACACCTATCAGCATTTGTGTATTGAAAATAAAATTTGTATGCATAAAACATATGCTTTGTCAATTCAAGTTGAATTCTCATCATCTTGTAGTAGAAGTAGGGAGATGAAAAATTCTAAATATCGAAGAATGTTAAATCACTGATGAAGCTGATAGGCTTAGGACAATTGCGCAAACAAAAAACACATGTGGCAACAAGGTTGGGAAGAATTCAAATATTAGGGTTGGAAGTAAGCTATGTGGCTAAAACTATCTTTTAATAATAAAAATAATCACAAATGCTCATTTATAAAGTGCAAGTAACTCAATAAATTTGATACAACCTTTCATTAAACATACATATAATATTTGTAATAAAAACTCTCAAATTTGATATAATGAAATGCATATGATCATTGGAAGATACATATAAGATCCTTGTTGATGATATATAACAATTATTTGATTAATAAAATTTATGGAAATTTACCAACCAATGTTTTGAATTTCAACTTCTAACTTTTTAAAATAAAACACATTTTGTTACCCTTAAACCTATTCAAATTTAATACTCTTCAATATTTGTTTGTAATAAAAAAAATATAAATCAAATAAAAATTACTATCCTACCTTGATTGAGAGATAGGTATAAAATAAAACACACAGGTTCTTACCCTTAAACCTATTCAAATTATATTAAACCTTAATACTCTTCAATATTTTTTTTAATAAACAAGCATAAATCAAATAATTTTTTTTTTTTAACCACATGGTGAAAAGGTAACTATCAAGCCTAATCCATGAGAGACCCGGGATCAAACCTCATATTTGGCCTAAAACACCAAGAGTATATCCAACCACCTATAAGTCGGGTATACTAATATCCTATGATTTTAGCAAGAGCAGACTCAGACGGCTCTCCTCTAGCCACCACCATAACAGGTCACTGTACTCTGTGAGATTTGAACCTCGGTCTCCTGTGCTTCGCCCAAAGAGACCTACCGTCAAACCACACATCACTGTACAATCAAATAAAAATTACTATCCTACGTTGATTGAGAGATAGGTCACAACTGTTAGCAATATATAAGCTCCAGGGTTTACGGGAGTCCTTATGACAGTGCAAACAGCGACAATGGAGTTCGTGTCTCTTTCGGATAGTAACTAATAATAAAAACGGGAGCGTGAAATGATAACTGGACAGTCCCAATTTCAGGTCGTCAGAAAGTGGGAACTTTCCAACCTGGCCTTTCAACTGCGGACGGTTTAAATTGTGGTGCAGAGGAGCACAATCCGCGAGAAATTTAGTTTTGAAGCTTTGATTCCATGTATATTGAAACTAGAGAAGCGAAGCAAGGGTGGTCATAGTTACACGTAATGATAATGCCTGTCATAAGCGACCAGCATTATTCAGAAGCCCATGATGCGCGTGCCACAATCAGTTCAGTAGTGTTTACAGACAAGCCTGCCATAAGCGGCCGGCATTACCAATCCTCCAGAAGAACTTAAAACCTCTCCTGGTCCTGTCAGAATATGGCTGAGAATACCATTGGCCTTCCCTCATAATGTGTGTGGATGCGGACGCTTCCTTGCAAATTGGGGCATCTCTCCTGATACTGTCAGAATATGGCTGAGAATACCATTGGCCTTTCTTCATAATGTGTATGCATGCTGTTGCATCAGTGCAAATTGGGGCAGGGCACATTTTGAGAATATTTTAAATTCTGATGGGACATGGTAGATTTTGGGAATATTTTAAAATCTGATCATCAAAAGACCCAGTTATTTTCACTTCTTGAATTTTTTTAGATATCTTCTCACAATGTAGTTATCACTGACAGACTGTATTCTCCCGTATTTATTTATTTAATTCTATTGCAATCAAATCTCTGAATAACCACTCTGTTGGGAGAGAGTTATATTGTTTATAGAGAGTTTTGCCCTAAAAGTTATGGAAATTCTGGTAATATTTTGAAAAATCTTGTAAGGGTTTTTGTAAATTTCAAGTAAAAGTTGTTAAAATTCTTAATTTTAAATGTTTTCAGTATTTTTGATGGTGCTGAATCCATTTCCACCATCAAAAACATGATTCAAACACTACATCTACAAAATTTTTTGAAATTATTTTACCCAAATTCACGCCACTTTTGACAATTCTTTAACCTCCCTAAAAACTCCTATTATGAAAATATTCTAAATTCAAAACTAGATCAAATAATAGACTTCCTTTTTCTTGGTCAAATTTCAAAATATTCACAAAATAACTGCCTTCAAATTTTAAATATTCTTTAAAATCTATCATCAAATTAAATTCACCTCCAAAACCAGGTCCACGTTCAATTCACACAATGTGATGGGCTTCATTCAGCTGACGAATTGCCTCACGATACTTCTGACGACGTTAACGTGGTCATGAAATCTCAGGTCAATAGTCCCAAAACAACGTTAGACGACCACAGTATGGTCACATTCTGGAACAACATGCGTCAGCCCTTCTTTCATAACCAAGTCCAGCCTCCCAAGGAGCTGAAAGTAGCAACAGATGAACTGCTAATGACCCATTATTACAACACCAAGGATTTTTCTTCTTCACATGACCAATATATTGATGAAGGGAAGGGAAGGGAAGGGAAGGGAAGGGAAGGGAAGGGAAGAATTTGATTTAATGGGAGATTTAAAAATATTTAGGAAAGTTGAAGTAAAGTTAAATAATTGATTTTATTTATTTTCGTTAATTTTTTCTAAAATCTGTAAATTAGATAAAAATAATCATAAATATATAATTTTTTGAATAAGTTTTATGATAATATCTTGAAAAAGATGTAGATTAGTTTTATGATAATATAGTAGACACAAGTTGAATAAATACCTCTCTAAAGGTATTGCTAAATTGGGTAGAGACAACTTGTTCAATTTTCCCTTACAACCACTCATGTTGACTCAACCATGATGTATCCCATGTCTTCGCCATCTCTCATATGTCACAATGCAACTATTTGACGATGTAACCATGCATTGATGTAAGTGGAGAGTGTTACGGTCTCTATGTCACAATGCAACTATTGATGATGTAACCATGCATTGATGTAAGTGGAGAGTGTTACAGTCTCTAGTGAGTATTGATGGTGGTGGATAGTGTTAAGATCTTTAATAACAAATGACAATGGTGATTACCAATGTGGGACTTAACAATGCTTCATAATCCTCTAATCAATTTATTAATGTTGTCATGCTATGTAGGATATAATTTATTCATAATAATATGTAATCACCAGTGTCTAGGTTGCATTATTAGGTGACTTGTTGAGGTAGTGCCCCTTCATACATAACACTCTCCACTTTATGCCTTTGCTTCTAATTCATTCATGAAAAATGAGTCCCCCCTTTCAACTTTGACTTCCCAAAGATCATTATTCAAAGAGGTTAATGTGAAATGAAAGCATAAACGCATACAAAAGTTTAATTGCAATGAAAAGCCTCGGGTTGTTTATAGAAAATCGAAAGGAGAAAAGAGGTGAAAATAAAATATTAAATTAAACGAACCTTGAGCTCATGCCACCTAATTAAATGGCTCTCCCTTAGTCCCTGATTTATGTAAAGAATATCTAAATGTAAGGGATGTGTTCAATGAATTGAACACTTGAACAAATGAAAATAAGGGGTAATTAAATGATGTTGAGGAATGGCAACTCAATGCTCCAAGCTCCATCACAAGACGGTTAAAAAGGAATTCCTTGCGCTAAAGCTATCTATGAAAAATAATAAATACCTATGCATCCATTGACCATGAAAGTAATGCAATGGAGGATCCTTTTTCATTTCCTATCCATGAGTATTTACTAATACAATATATCCTTATCTAGCACCCAGATAAATCATATATTGTCCTAAAAGTTGATTATATGTGTAATGGTTGATAATCTTCCATAGTACACCTAGGCAAGTTAATAAACTAACCTTTACTATATTGTTATCAAAGAGTCCATTAGGTTTGCACCACCTAGAAAATCATGAAGAATTTAATACCACCATTCCAAATGAAGATACAACTATTCCATTGCAAATAAGATTGCCACATCAACTATCTACCTTGGACACCTTAATTTATCAAGTATTGAAGGAGTTTATCAAAGACATTATGAAAATTTTGAGACTTTTCTTCTAGCTGCACACATAGCTATTGAAACCTCAAATTGAGGAAGAATATGTTCTCAAGGCTGTCATGATTTGTTATGTAAACTATTTTAAGGATGATTACATAGTAAAAAAATCCCCTCAATGAGTATTTCGAGAGTGATATTGTATTTATTGTAATATTGCTCATAGTTTGAGGAAGTGATTTGAAGCACTCATGGTTTTGAGTCCACTTATTGTAATTCATTTTGAGCAATGAGGATTCAATTTTATGTGAGGGATTTTCCTCATTTGCAATTTGTTAGAGAATAATGAAGGGGGTGTCTAAGTTATTTTGAGCACAAAATTTGTTTTCTTTATGTTTTCTAGTATTATTCAAGGGCTAGTATAGGTTTTTATAACATGTTTTTTGACGCTAGAGCTGCAACTAAGGTCGAAAAAGGGAATTTGGCTCCACTGAAAGGACATGCAAATTGAAGTCTCTACTTGGATCTCCTTTGACCATTTGAGATAAGTGGTTTTTCATTGAGGTTAGGTGTCCCTAATTTGCCCCTCTTTTGATTCCTCCCCTTTGATATCACCTTGTTACACTTGGGCATGATTCGATATAAGACCACCCACCTAGCCAAATCCCAAGAACCCTAATCCCCCTTCAGTAGCACTTGATAAGTAATCCTCCTAGTACCCTCTATAACATACCTATTCCCTTAATTTCTAATTAAATATATGAGGTAACGATATACGACCTCCAAGGTTGCTTTATGGAGATGGGGTTATCAAAATTCCTCTTCCTTCAACCACCTTAAAAATCATTTATGATATCATTATCTTTTGCTTCTCAAGCGCTTTCTAATGATAAGGATTTCATCCAAACATGAGATTTGGATGAAAAATTATGCCCATTTGAAAATATGCCCTCCAAGTGCCATGTTAGCATTTATACCATTGCAACATGGAAAAAATGTGGTGGTATTTTTGCCTATGTGTCACTATTGTACAATGCCATGTCCATAACTGAACACATTGGCCCACCTAGTCCACTGGCTATCATATCTATCAATCAACCACCAGAAAATTATACCATCAAGTTAACTTATTTCCTTCTTTGTTGTTTGATCCCAGTCAACTTTGATTGACATATCATCAATAATTAGAATTCTACCTTTCCATTAACTAGCATTTCCGTCCATTATGTCAAGAGGCCACTAGGCAACCATAATGCATAACACGACTCCCTTATGACTCCACCCAATACTTGATATTCAAACACACGTAGTCTAATATCCGATAGTCTCATATCTTGACTACCCAAACACCTAAAATCCAATAACTAAAACTATTTGACATAAGTTTCTTTGTATGACAAAAGACGTTATTGAGATCTATTAGTATAAAGAGTTTAAATTGGTGGTTGTTTTATTTTTCACTCAAAATCCAATATCCCAAAAACTAATATTCCAACAAAATGAAGTCCCACTACTACATTAATAGAGTGTCAACTAATAGAGACCCACTTTTTTATCTACCAGTGTTTCTGTCCAATGGGTCACACAACTACTAGACAAAATAAAAACTCTACTCATGACACTTACCTGATATGATAAAAAATATTAACTAGCGGGAATAATCTCAATTAGTTGACAATTTTTTTAAGGATCTATCAATATTTTGGGTTTGCATTAGATGTTTCTCGATGCATTACCCAACATCTAATAGCCTGATACCTCATCAACCCAAAATACAGTCCCTCCACACTTAAGTTCCTTTTGGCTAAATTCTTCTCCTCCCCACTATACCATAGGAACAAGGGCTAGGGCCAAAGCCTCCAATCCCAAATTTCCAAAACTTCTTCTCACAACCCTGAAAATTATGTTGAAATTAGGTTGTAGATTTGCAGCTTCTCATGAAGTTATAATCAAGATAACAAGACAAAACCTACTATTTTGCTTTGTGGACATTAATTCATAATTTAGAACAAAAATATCATACATGCAACAAGAAATAATACACATGCAACAAGAATTTTTATTTGGGGAAAGAAAAATGCTAAAAACCCCAATGCCTACTTGCATTACTCAATGAATAGAGATGCATTACAATTTCTTTTCTCAACTAAGCTCACCCTGCAAATGCACAACCTATTTCTCTGCTCACTGAAGGCCTCTAACTCATACTTAGTCAAAATTTTCCTTGTCTTGAGCTCCTATTTCCTTGCATTGTTCCTTGAGGAATTAGATCCTTATCATTTACGAAATTCCTCAAATTGGTTGCACAATTCCTTAGGCTGATCATCTGAATGCATGCAACACTTGTACACTAAAGACTAGCCTACAACTCATGTTACACTCCCTTGGAATCTTCATCTCAACTGGGTAACTCAAATTCTTTGCATGCACTAGCTATTTTGGGCTAATTAATTAGTTAATTAGATGATCACTGAGTTTGACTGAAGTCCAACTGCTTAACTAACCTTCCACTAGTTCCTCCAATAGCTGGAACTAGTTTAATTGAAAACAACTTGATATAACTATCCTTGATTGCTGCATATTAGCAATCACACATGCTAAATTAAACTCTAACTCCTCCAACTCAAATTTATTGAGTAAACTAGGTGACAAAATTCATGTCACTCAAATTAACATCATTCAAGTTATTTGCTGATGTGGAAATTTGAATTAACTATGGGGCCCACAGTGCTAAGTTCATTTCACATTGGCATGGCCACTCATTCACTTTCTCACTCACAACAAGTGATGAATTACCAAAATCAGGTAGTGGGTGGTCCTTGTGGATATGGTTCCACCATTAGAACCATGACCAAATCTAACCATTACTACCACATATCTACTCAATGTTTAAGGTTCACAATTTCATGGCAGTGGATGATCACCAAGACTCACAGTTCCACGAGCTAGAATCTTTACCGGATCAACCAATTCTTTTCACTGCCCATTTGTCAATAAGGTTAGAGTTCCCATGGGTATCAATGGTGAACAATGGTATGTCTCATGGTTCCATGAACTGGAACCTTAGCTAGGTTAGCCATCTCCTTATCTCCACTTGCTTGTTACAACATGTTACAGTGCAAAAAGCATCTCAACGATGAGAAATCTCCTAGTGGGAAGGGTTCCATGGTGGGAACCATATCCAGATCAGTCCATCTTCCATCAACAATCCCATTTATAAGTTTTTCAAGGCATGAACCTTCAGTGGTAGGCAGTCTCTTGGTGGGTAGGGTTCCAACACTGAAGCTTGTTGGGTGTGTGTTATATTCTTTCCATGACTAGACACACACACGAAGTGGGGGGTGACAACTCCCCCCTTCATTGTGTCGGGCACAGCAGTGCGGTCATAGGGGGTTTGGAGGAGGGTGGTAGTCCCCTTGCACAAGGTTCGGGGCAACGACCAGAGATTTGTTTTCTTGGACCCTATATTAGGTGGGCGGACCTACTTATGGCTTTGTGCATGGGTTTTTCACATGGTTTTGGGCATGATGGTTTTCTTCCCATGATATCTTGTATATCTGATCAAAGGAACTATGGTTATGTTCTAATCTAGGGTTAATGGATTGGGGTTTATGAATGTTTTGACATGTATATAGATGTGTGTGTTATAACATTGAAAGGAATATAATGAAAAATAAATTTGGTAGTCCCAGTTTTGAGATGCAAGGGAAAATATTTGTGTATTTATTTTGTTTTTCTCACCATTGTATATTTTCTGTATTTTAAGAATTCGTTTGTAAGTAATTACTATATAGGGTTAAAACCTTCAAAGCCTTTTTTGGATCGATGCAACCTTCATCGTCTTTCATTGCAACCTAGAAGGTGTAAAGGATCATGGCAGTGGTGGTCTCCCAACACAAGGGTTCCTTGATCTGGGATCATGGATGCATAGACATAACTCCCTTCATAATCACTTGGTTAGATGAAACTATGTGAAAAGGGGCTCAGTGGTGGTTCATGGCCTGATGGAAGGGTTCCACTTTGGATACATGACCAGATCAATTGGTCCTTGTCAACTCACCTAAGTTCAAGGTTAAGGCATAAGGCTTGGTGATGGTCAGTCACCTTAGCACAACAGTGTGTGGCATTTTAAATCCTTGACCTAGAAACAATTGACACCATTTACAAGTTAGGACACAGTTATAAGTAGAAGAAATTGACTCTCACCCAATTTCTGTCAGTTTAGTATGAGTGTCCATGTCTAACTCTGTAACACTATAATCTAGCTATGTATCTATAATATAGTGTGGTTAACATAAACAAGGCATTTAAATGACCCATATGCTAATGTGTGATACACTAGGCCACCCAATTGATCAAGAGAGTTGCAATTATAGACCCAATAATCCATAAGAATTATTATCAAATAGGATGGAGGAAGAGCTTACTCACAACCTAATACATTCATCATAATTACAAAGCGAATTAGAATTATCTAGTCATTTATCCCTTACTTAAGATACATAGAAACTTAATGAGTATGAGCATAATAAAGGCCCATGCTGGTCAAACAACATGTTGACGGTGTTGGACCTGCCAACATTTAGGGATCTCCCCGGTATGAAGTCCCAATTATACATCACACTGTTTGGTGTAGGAGTCCCATATGGTACAATGTCTCAATTACCATTTACTTAGCAATTTGCCTTAGCTCTTGATGTTCAGCACATGAGAGTGTTATGCTGGTGTCTTCAAAAGTGAGGTGAGTATGTATGGTGAATGTGTAATGTAACTCATGTCTTAGTTTTTTTACTACAAAGGGAGAGAGTAAAGTGAGCCTCTAAGTGAGAGGTAATAGTACCATCTAGGAAAAGACACACACAAACCAGAAATGTATGTCCAACATTCAGCGGAATAGTCCACAATGGATGCAACTGATGCAGGAGCATCCGACCACCCTTAATCAAAAGTCAAAGTCAAAGCTTATGCCTTAGATTGTAATTATACTGTGTATAATATAAATTGTGTGTTATGTGGAATTCATATGTCTGTGTGTTTTGAGTTAATTCACGTGTTCTTGATCGACTATCGATCATTGTAAGGATCGATGGCGATCCAATGTTAACAAGTTAACTATTGTATGAGTGTGAACAAGCTATGGCAGAGTTAATGGATGTTCGACGTAATTTCCATCATAAGCGAACAAGCGCAAAGGGAGCATTAGATTGTTTAGGCGGAAGAAGAATGGTAGAGGAATAGACCACGAGGGATAGGAGTGTATAGATGTCTTGATCATGGTCGAAGGCCCGCACTAAATCCTAGCCGTCGATTTCACTTTCAAACGCTTACCTAATAGTCAACTACGAGGGTTGAGTTGTTTGGTAATACGCGTGCTAGTTGAAGGGATGCAGACCATCAGATTGAATGGTAATATCAACATCGTAGAGTGAAGCACCTGCGAAAAAATGGAAATTCAACGTGGGACAGTTGTTGTTCAATTCTTGTTCAATTATGGACACGAGTTTATTTTATTTGGAGTCAAGTTTTGTGCATTCAGGTGGGACTGGTATTCATTGGCGGATTATATGTTAAAGTGTTGTTTGGTGATTGGTTGGGCTTTTTTAAAACCACCAATGTAAATGCTTCCAATTTATATAGGTTGCCATAGCTCACAGGTTCATGTAAGGTTATTATGAAAACCAGGGAAATTGCCTTTAGGTAGTTTTTCTTGCGTCAAATTGGTATCAAAGCAGGGAAAGGTTTCCTGCGAGAAAGAAGATTTTGTGTGCGAAAGGAGGTATAGTTATGTTGAAGACTGGTGAGTTGTGATCTTTACACTCTCGTACAGATAGCGGCAATAGAAGGTGAGAAGAATGCAACAACCTAGAGCATGAAATGCTCATATGGTTCCACAAAAGAGAGAACTAGAGAGATGCCGAAAGACTAAGCTCGAGGAGAGAAGCTTGGTGAGGTATCATGTAGCAGGGGAGACTATTACTGCAAAGGTATGTTGCAGTTCACAGAAAGATCATGAAGACAGTTCCACTGAGGAAGTGGGTAGAATTGCTATGGGATGAAGGAGAATCATATGACCAGGAGGTCATAAATTTTTGTACCTTGGGAGCCTAATGTATGAGCATCCAACCACCCTTAATCAAAAGTCAAATTCAAAGCTATGGAGGAGGAGACATGGACAATCATGTAAATCAGGAGCAATTTTTTGTTAAAAATGAGTTAATTTGATGGAATTGATAAGTCTCCAGAAGACTTAATTTAATGTAATTATCTACCATGTATGTGTGTTGAGAGATTTAGGTGATTTGTGAGAGGAAATCGTGGATTTGAGATGATCCACGCTTATGTAATTTCTTATATAAAGAGAGTATGTATTGTGAGAAGAGTAATATAGGAGGGCAGGAAACATTTGTGTAAACAGAGGGTGGATTCAATGTAGTTGAGAGGAGAATTTGTGACTAAGGTTGAAATGCCTTAGACTGTAATTATACTGTGTATAATATAAATTGTGTGTTATGTAGAATTCGTATGTCTGTGTGTTTTGAGTTAATTCACGTGTTCTTGATCGACCAATGATCGCTATAAGGATCGATGGAAATCCAATGTTAACAAGTTAACTATGTTGGGTTGTGTTATATTCTTTCCACGACTAGCCCACATAGTTAATTGGGGGGTTTTAGGGTGCAAGTAACCCCACTTTATGGGGTCCGGGGCAGTGCCCCAGAAAATTTTGGTTTTGGACCCTATGTTAGTTGGGTAGACCCACCTATGGTTTTGTGTATGTTTTTCACATATGGTTTTGGACGCGATGGTTTTCGGTCCATGGTTTTGGACGTGATGGTTTTCGATCCATGGTATTGGATGCTTCAGCATGTATAAATATGTATTGTAATATTGAAAGGAATATAATGAAAAATCAAGCTAGTAGTCCCGGTTTTGGGATCTAGGGGAAAATATTTGTGTATATGTGTTTTATGTGTTATGCTCTAGCATTGTTTATTTTATGTGTTTTAGAATTCGTATGCAGGCAATTTCTGTACGAGGTTAAAACCTACATTTGGTATCGGAGTTGTTTTTGGCTTCAAGGGACGCCTTTGTTGCTGAGGGGTTTCGCTTGGGCCTATGGTAGAGCCTGTTCAGTGGGAGATCTGTGAAATTGATTCTAGTGGTGAAAGAAGATGGCGAGTAGTGGAAAGATAGATATCGAGAAATTTAATGGTCAAAGTTTTGAGTTGTGGAAAATCAAGATGGAGGATCTGTTGGTGGATAAAGATTAATGGATCGCGGTAGATCCGAGTACTAAACCAATGACAATGTTCGATGAAGAATGGAAGAAGTTGGATCGGAAGGGAAAGAGCACAATATTATTGTGTGTCTCAGATTCAGTATTGTTAAATGTATCAGGGAAAGCTATGGCGAAGGCTTTGTGGGACATGTTAGGGACTTTGTACCAATATAAGTCTCTGGTGAATAAGCTGTTTCTATGGAAAAAACTGTATAACCTGAGGATGAAAGATGGAGACTCGGTGACAGAGCATCTGAATGCATTTAATACTGTGGTAAGTCAGTTAGCATCTGTTGATATTAAAATTTTAGATGAAGATAAGTGCATCAGTTTGTTGTGCTCTATACCAGATCCGTGGGATAGTCTAGTTATTGCAATAGGTAGCAATGCAACTACCTCGCAGTTTGATGAAATAGTCTCGTCCTTGTTGACGGAGGAGATGAGACGGAAAAATATGGAGAGTTAGAATGGTGATGCCTTGTCTGTACGAAGATGGTCCCAGAACATAAACAAAAATAAGTCATCGAGTGGGAGATCTAAATCTCCAGGGAAACCTGTAAAGGTGGTGTGCTGGAAATGTGGAAAGGAAGGGCACCACAAAAGGGATTACAAATCTAAATCTCTTGATAAAGGAAAGGGATCTGATGATGCTCCTTCTACAGAGGCAAAAACCACCTCAGATGAAGGTGGGGATGTGTACTTGGCTTCTTCAAGTACACATGTAGATCATGAGGCATCGTTGATTGACTCAAGCACATCCTCACACTTCACTCCCCATAGAGAGTGGTTTTGCGAGTATGAGAAATACGATGGTGGTGATGTCTTCTTGGGGGATGATAGGAAGGCTAGAATCATTGGTCTCAGAAAATTAACATTGAAGTTGCAAGGTGGAAGGGTTAGAACACTTCCGGGTGTTCTGCATATTCCCGCATTAGCCAGAAATCTGATTACTATAAGCAAGCTGGATGATGCAGGTGTAAAAGCAGTGTTCGAGAAGGATACCTGCAAGATGCTTCGGGGAGCACTGGTATTGACGCAGGGAGTTCAGATTGGAACTCTATACAAGCTGCAAGGTAGCACTGTTGTTGATGGGTTCAACAGTTCTGTGCTTCCTCAAAGTAGAGTAGAAAATCTAGTGGTCTTTGGAGAAAAGACCATGCTATGGCATCAAAGGTTTGGACATATTGGAGAGGAGGACCTTAGAATACTTCATGGTAAAGGTATGGTAAAAGGTATGAGTAATAGCTCTCTGGATTTTGATTTCTGTGAAAATTGTGTATATGGGAAGTAGAATCGGGTGAGTTTCCCCTCTGGCGGTAAAAGGGTGAAACATATATTAGATCTTGTGCATAGTGATGTGTTTGGACATGTGAAGGTTCCATCGCTGGGTAAGTCTGTGTACTATGTATCATTTATAGATGACTTCTCAACGAATACATGGATATATTTCCTTAAGAAGAAATCTGAAGTCTTTGACAGGTTTAAAGAATTCAAGGCTCTGGTGGAAA
>APFE031200764.1:49537-62278 GCA_000404065.3 Pinus taeda | reverse complement strand
CTTGAAGCCAAAACAGCTCTGATACCAAATGTAGGTTTTAACCCCGTACAGAAATTACTTGCATACGAATTCTAAATCATAGGAAAAATAAAAATGTGATAGCATAACACATAAAACACATATACATAGAGATTTCCCACTGGATCCCAAAACCGGGACTACCAGCTTGATTTTTCATTATGTTCCTTTCAATGTTACAATACATATTAATACATGCCGAAGCATCCAATAACATGGACCCAAAACCATCGCGTCCAAAACCATGGACCGAAAACCATCGTGTCCAAAAAACATGTGCGAAAATCATGCACAAAACCATAGATGGGTCCGCCCAACCTAACATAGGGTCCAAAACCAAAATTTTCCGGGCCGCTGCCCCGGACCCCATAAAGTGGGGTTACGGGTACCCCTCAAACCCCTTGTTAACTATGTGGAAAGAATATAACACAACCCAACAAAGGGCAGATCGAAAGAAAATTTCTTTTGGTTTGAAACTCAAAAGAAGGCATTTTCTGAGTTGAAGTATTTCCTCTTCTCTGCACCAATGCTCACATTACCAGACCTGCAACAATCATTTGAGATTGAGACATATGCCTTTGACTATGCTGTTGGTGCAATTCTTACTCAATAGGGGCATCTAATGGCTTACCACAATGAGACACTTCCAGAAACAGTCTGAAATTATCCCACCTATGACAAATAAATGTATTCCATTGTGCAGGTTTGCCGTCAATGGAAGCATTACATTCTGGGGAAGTAAATGGTCATCCACACAGACCTCTGACCCTTGCAATTCATATAGACACAAGGGAAGTTGCAAAACAAACGCCATCAGAAATGGTCTACATACCTGCAACAATTCCATTTGAACATTAAGTATAAGAAGGGAAACACCAATAATATTGCATACTACCTCAGATGACCACTAGTCATGGCATTGATCGCTCTACTCGACTCCTATGGGAATGATACTTTGTGGTTGCCGCATCTTTGTAAGAGTGATCCAGAATTCAACAACACATAACAGACACTCCTAGAAATTAAGATATTTCCAAATTTTCACCACCAGGATGCACTGTTATGCCACCTAGGACACATTTGTGTTCTCGCAAGAAAGTGTGACAAAATGATTTGGGAAGCACACTACAGTCGGGTCATTGGATTTTTTGAAGTAGAGAAAACCGTGTCAGTACTGCAGAAGTATTTTTAGTGGCCGAACCTTCATCAGGATGTTGGGAAGTACATTCGATCCTGCACTTCCTATGCCATTGCCAAACCAACCATCAAGAAGCAAGGCCTATATACTAATTTTCCTTGTCCTACAAGAAGAGTATCACAACAGAGGCCACAACTAAGCTCTTCTTTGAGCAAGTGTGGGTACACTTTGAGATCCCACAGGCCATTGTCTCAGATCAGGAAAACAGATTCCTAAGTGCATTTTGGTCAAGTATCTGGTCAATGCTGGATATCAAACTTACTAAGTCCACAAATTTCCACCCCAAAACTGATGGGAAAACATAGGTTGTCAACAGGATGATCATTCAAATTCTGCACATGTAAAACTCAAAGCATCCACATACATGGGATGAAATCCTCCCCTATGTCCAACACAACTACAAAAAATCTCTCCATAGCTCAACAAGGTACAAACCCATTTAGGTAGAGCTGGGATTTCAGCCATTATGTCCCATTGATGTGGCTATACCATTTGCATCCACTAAGGCAGAGTTGGCTCACATACAGTCCAAGTTCCACATGGGCAACAAAGTTTGGATACATTTCATAAGGAGCACCTCACTAGATCCCACCTTAAGCTTTGCCCACTCTGATATGGGTTGTACATCATCACCAAGGCTATACGGGACAATTGCTTCAAGCTCAACATTCCACCTTTCCTTGGCCTCCACCTAGTGTTCAATGTAGACCATTTGTGACCATACTTTCCACCATTGCTAGACACATCCAACATTGCCGAGTAGCTCACACCAACAAAGATAAAGCCAAACTGCATGGAATAGGCCACAACTGATAAAATCATGGACACATAGATTAATAACACTCACCAACAAAGGATCCAACTATATTGAGCTGTCAAATCAAGCCAAGTCCTTCACCATGGAAACTGGTTCACCAAGGACCAGGTTCAATAGAAATTTCCTCACATCATGGAGGATTTGCATGCAATAGGGACCATTGCTTCCTAAGGAGGGAGGAATGATTCAAGTGGATATTGGTGGCCACCCACCTATTCCACCTAGACCTCTAGTCAGTTTCATCTGTTTCCTTGTTTATTGCAACATTTACTTTTTTTAGCAGTTTTTCAGGTCCTAAACTTCTGGAGCAGTTTTGACCCCCTAAACAATGTTATTTTGAGGTCCATAATAGACCCAAAGCCACAAGAAAGGGTCTATTGCAAATCCTATATTACTTAGAGAGATATTTCCAACAAGGTGTCGTATGCGCCATTCAGAGATAATATGACCAAGTTATGGCCCCGAAATTTGGCTGCGCAACTAACCCCAACAAGGCCCACAAACTCTTGGAGTTCCATCTCCTAGGGTTATGGTTTTTGTTGTTTAGGGTTTTACCTTGTTTTTCAATAATAAATAAGCCCTTGAGCCTCATTTTAACATAGTTCATAGGCATGTAGCCACCACATCTCTTCTCAAAGATAAGCTACCATAGCTCGAGCTAGTTTTATTTCCATTCTGTTTGTAAGCATATTTCAACATTTGATATCAATGCAATGAAGTGTTATTTCTATTGAATCTCTGTATTTATGGTTATATATGTAATTTGTTGCATTCCTTTTTAATTTAGGATCATTTAATGCCCTTTTGGCTTCCTTGTGAGTTAAACTATTAGAAAATTACATATTACATAGCAATGGAACACATAAAATATTTTGCAGAAATATAAACAAAAAAAATGCATAAAACAAGAGAGACACATATATACGTGGTTCACCCAATTTGGGCTATGTCCACGGAGAAACATCCAGTCCTTCATTCTATATTATCTAGCAAAATGGGGAGATACAACCTACAACAGATCCGTTGTAATTCCCTCTTCGCTCTCACACAATATCCTCTCTCTTTCTCACTCAGAATACATATGTATATAGACACAATACAATTCCCTCATATATAGTGAGGGGTTACCTTCTAGGGAAAAAAACCCTAAATTAAACATAACTTCTACTGTCAAATCTCCGCCTAATGAATGACCCAGATTGACTATGAAATTACAACATTTTACAAGGCAATTTTACATATATTTTTAGCTTCGGGGACATTGCCCCCAATCCCCCGCCAAGGGGGGCTCCCATGCCCCCTGGATCTGCCTTAAAGTGCAAATATTACGGACTATGTTTCCACCACATTATAAACTGTGGTCCAATGTGGTGATACCTCTGAATAAAGAAGATAATCGGGCTCCACACCCAACAATCTCCCACTTGGAGACTGATTATAGAAACTCCACCGCTACTTCATTTTATGGACGATGACTCCAATTTGGACCTGGCTATTTCTCATCTTCTTCGTGATACTTGAAGACCAATTGAAACTGAGCAGAATCTCAGTTTCTCCCTGGTTACAACTTTTGTTAACATATCTGGAGGATTATGGCTAGTGTGTATCTTTTCTAGCTTCAACTGTCCACCTTCCAACACTGACCATATGAAATGGTACTTGATTTGTATATGTTTAATCTTGGAATGAAATGCAGAGTTCTTTGCAAGATGTATGGCACTCTGGCTATCACTGTATAACCTTCCCAACTCTTGCTTCTTACCCAATTCATCCAGAAACCTTTGTAACCAAATCATTTCTTTACTAGGCTCTGCAGCAGCGACATACTCTGCTTCTGTTGTTGGGAGTGCAGCAACACTTTGAAGTTTTCAAACCCAACTGACAGTTGTTTGGCCTACAATAAACACACACCTTGTGGTGCTTCTCCTGTTATCTCTATCACCCGCCATATCTGCATCAACATATCCTTGTAGAGCTACCACCAAAGCATAATACTTGATTTGTGATACCTCTAAAATACTTGAAAATCCACTTCACTGCCATCCAATTTTCTTTTCCTGGATTGTTCATGCACCTTCTTACAACTCCCACTGCATGTGCAATATCAGGCCTTGTGTAGACCATTGCATACATTAAGCTTCCAACTGCTGATGCATATGGAAATTTAGAAATATAAGCCATTTCGTCTTGAGTCTTGGGACACACCTCCTTACTTAGTTTGAAATGGTTAGCCAAAGGTATACTAACTGGTTTTGCATTTTGCATATTAAATCTTTTCAACAGATTTTCTATTTACTGACTTTGAGATAATGTTAATTTTTTATTCTTCCTGTCTCTAGTTATTCTCATACCAAGGATTTGTTTTGCAGCACCCAAATCCTTCATTGCAAATGAGTTTGCCAATTTTCTTTTGAGCACATTTATTTCTTGCATGTTACAACCTGCAACAAGCATGTCATCTACATACAATAACAATATAATATAACTGCCATCATTTTGCCTTTTGAGATAAACATAATGATCAAAGTGACATCTAGTATAACCTTGTTCATACATAAACCTGTCAATTTTAGATACCACTGCCTTGGAGCTTGTTTTAAGCCACACAAGCTCTTCTTCAACTTGCACACTAGTTTATCTTTCCCTTTTACCTCATATCCTTGTGGCTTCTGCATATATATGTCTTCCTCCAACTCTCCATGGAGAGAGGCTTTCTTTACATCTAACTGCTGAAGATGCAAATATTCAGTTGCTACCAGACTTAAAATAGTTTTGATTGAAGTCATTTTAACAACAGGAGAAAATATCTCATCAAAGTCTATACCCTTTTTCTGTGCAAACCCCTTCACCACAAGTCTAGCTTTATACCTTTTTCTACCTCCATCTTCTTCCTTCAACCTGTAAACCCATTTATTTTGCAATGTTGTTTTACCCGTAGGCAACTTGACTACATCCCAAGTTTGGTTATGTGATAAGGAGTCCATCTCTTCTTTCATGGCTTGCTCCCACTTCTTCCTGGTTTCTACCTGCACTGCTTCTTCATAACATTCTAGTTCACTAGAATCAATCAACAATACATAATATAATGAAGGAGAGTATCGTTTAGGGGGCCTACTTATCCTGGTAGATCTTCTAACACCACTTCCAGGTGTTTCAGGTGCTTTTTATTGTTGTGGTTGTTGTTGTTGTTATGGTTTTTGATCATTATGATTGTCAGGAACCATCACTTTTTCTGTAATCTCATTAAGCATTGTGTATTCTCTGTTTTCTTTTTCCCGTTCCTTTTCTTGTAGCGGATCCTTACACAAAACATTTTCATTGAATATGACATCTCTTCTTCTAATGATTTTGTGTTTTTCATAATCATAAAAGAGATAACCAAAATCATTAACACCATATCCAATAAAGGTACATTTCTTTGATTTTGCCTCAAGCTTTGTTCTATTATCTTTATTAATGTGGACAAAGGCTTCACAACCAAAAGTCTTTAAAAATGAGTAGTTTACCTTTTTACCTGTCCATGCCTCCTCTGGAATACCACCATCCAAGGAACTTGAAGGCCCTTTGTTTAGTAGATAAACAACAATATCTACAGTATTTGCCCAAAATTGTAAAGGCAATCCTACATACAATATCATGCACCTTGAACACTCCATGATTGTCCTATTCATCATTTCTGACACACCGTTTTCTTGTAGTCTTCTTGGAACTGTCTTCTCTCTATGAATTCAATTCTCTGAACAATACCTATCAAAAATCGTTTTTGCAATATTCACCTCCATTGTCTGATCTGAGACACTTCAACCTTTTTCCTATCTCATTTTCAACCAAATATTTCCATTTCTTGAAAGTATCAAATACATAAAATTTAATTTGAATACAATAAATCTAGGTTTTCTGTTTGCATCATCAATAAAAGTAACATAATAATGAGAGCCATCGAGAGATGATACCTAAGCAAGTTCCCATACATCTGTATGCACAAGCTCTAATTTTCTGCTCTTCTTTTCTTTCCCAACTCTAAGGAATCTGTCTCTCTTCTGTTTTCTATAAACACAATTCTCACAGAATTTTAATCAACATGCTTCAAACCTGGAAAAGAATTTCTTGAGTGAAGAATCCGCACCCCCTTCTCACTCATGTGCCCAAGCCTATGATGCCACAATTCCATATCTTCTCTTGTAGCGGTTAAAGAATTAACAAAATTAGAAATACCATTGCATAAATACCAACCTTTTCTCCTTTTTCTATTACCAGGGATCCTTTAGGGACCTTCTAGGTTTTATCTGTAAAAGTAGTCACACAGCCTTCACCTCCCAACTGCCCTGTTGAAATTAATTTTTTCTTTAGATCTGGAACATGCCTTATCTTCTTCAATAGCCATTGATTTCCATTCTACTATTTTATGAAAAATGTGCCCATTCCAATGATTTAACAAGGTTTATCATCACCCAATTGAACCTATCCAAAATCTCCTTGAACATAATCATGAAAATGTTTCCTATCAGGTGTGGCATGGAATGAGGTCCCTGAATCTACCACCAAAGCATCAATAATATTTTATAATGAAATAATCAAAGCATCTTACAACACATCACCTGTCACATTCGCTTCATGATTGTTTTCTTGCTGCGCGTCTGCTTCTTTTCCCTTCTGAGACTTGCAATATTTCTTCAGGTTTCCTTTCTTCCCGCATTTCTAGCACACTATCCCCGATCTGGACTTGGATCTTCCTTTCCTTGACTTACTGCGATATCCTGGGCTCTTTCCTCTTTCCATTTTTCTTCCCCTAGTCTTTACAGTCAAAGCATTAACTGATGTCTCATTAGAGCTTTTCCATCACATTTCCTCACTAAGGATTGCATCGACAACATCATCAAACTTTAAAGTACTAGATCCAAAGATAGAGTTACTAATGGAAATAACTAAATCATTCCAACTTTATAGCAATGAGCACATAAATAATAGAGCCCTAACTTCATCATCAAAAGTTACCCTTACAAAACTTAACTGACTGGTAACTGTGTTAAATTCATTTAAATGATCAACAATAGATCCACATTCTGACATCTTCATATTAAATAAACGCTTCATAATAAATACCTTATTTGAGGCCAAGGGTTTTCATATAGTTTGGCCAATGCTGACATTAAACCCTCTGTTGTCTTTTCCTTTGAAATATTAATGGCTACCGACACCGCTAGGCACAACCGTATTGTTCCAAGTACCTTTCTATTAAGAATATTCCATTCTGTGTTTGTCATACTCATCAACTTCTTTGTCTTTCCGCTCAATGGTTGGTACAAATCTTTCTGGTACAAATAATCTTCCATCTGCATCTTCCATAGCTGGTAGTTTTGGCCGTTAAATTTTTCAACCCTAAACCTACCATCTTCTGCCATTTCTCCTACTCGAACCAAGAACCCTTCTCTCCTGCGAGTTTATCAGCCAAATAGACCTTTAAATCTGATACCAGTTGTTAGAAAATTATATATTACAAAGAAATGGAACACATAAAATATATTGCAGAAATATAAACACACAAAATACACAAAACAAGAGATACACAGATATATGTGGTTCACCCAATTTGGGCTATGCCCATGAAGAAACAGCCAATCCTTCCTTTTATATTATCCAACAAAATGAAGAGATACAACCTACAACAGATCCGTTGTAATCCCCTCTTCACTCTCACACAATCTCCTCTCTCTTTCTCACTCACAATAGAGATGTATATAGATGCAATACAATCCCCTCATATATAGTGAGGGGTTTCCTTCTAGGGCAAAAAACCCCTAAATTAAACATAACTTCTACTTTCAGATCTCCGCCTAATGAACAACCCAGATTGACTATGAAATTACAACATTTTACAAGGAAATTTTACATCTATTTTTAGCTTCGAGGGCACTACCCCCGATCCTCGCTAGGGGGGCATCCCACAGCCCCCACTTTACCCCCCTTGCAGCGCAAATATTATGAGCGGTGTTGCTGCCACATTACGAACTGGGGTCCAATGCAATAATACCTCTAAATAAAGAATATAATCAAGCTCCACACCCAACATAAACATCGTCGAAAAATAAAATCAGAACCATGATGATAAAGTGTATCACCAACAATATTATATTGCTAGGATTGATGCCATATATGATGACGATCAATTCGACTAAGTTCTGGCCGAAACACTTGGGTTTTAAGATAAATGATGATATCTCCATACTAGGGAACAAAAGTACTATTTAGAAAGAGAGATTCATATGGAAGAGAATCTTATGCCACATTTTCAGTTTCAGTACAAGGAAAGTCACACAATAGTTCAACAAATAAAAATGATTTCTTAGATTTGGATTTAATGAATTCCAAATCAAATTCTTGTAGGATGACTATCCATTTGGAATAATTCCCTCACAACAATTGTTTGGTAAGAATGTAAACCATAGAGTTGCAATAAGAAATCACAGTAGTTTTGCACAATAAAATGTAGTGACAAAAACCTTGGACAACTTGAAGAACTGCCAACTTGGCTAATTTCTCCACATGTGCGTACTTTTCTTGAATTTTGGTCAAATCACAACTTAAGTAATATATCACATGCTCTTCCTTGGATTCGTCTTCCTGAACTAGAACCATGCCAATGGTGGCATCAGATGTAGCTAAGTATAAAAAGTAGTCTGAGTGATAATAAGGAGGATGCAACATCGGTGTATGGGTCAATGCATATTTAAGTTCATCAAAGGCGTTTTGAGCTACTTCATCCTAGATAAATGAGATTCCCTTTTTCGAAAGTTGAGTAAAACCTTTAGTCAACTCAACGTAGTTTTGGATAAATCGACATAGAAAGTTTTCTTTCCCTTGCAAACTTTGGAGTTGGCAAAGATTAGAAGGAGGAGGTAGATTCATAATAGCCTCAACCTTCAATGGATCGACACGAATGCCTTCCTTTGAAATGAGAAATCCCAATAGTCAACCATATTGCACACAGAAAACACACTTATGTGGATTCAAGCGAATATTGTGATGATGACATGATAAAGATTTCTCTCAGATGAATTGGATGGTCTTCCCATCTCAATGAGTGAGCTGGAAAGTCATCTAAATAAGGTTTCACAATATGCTTGATTTCATGAAATGCATAACATTTCCCATTGAAAAGTTACACCGAAGTTGTTCAAACCGAATGGGATTTTTTGATATGCAAAAGTCCCCCATGGAGAGATGAATGCAGTTTTGTGTTGATCAATTGGGAGTATGTTGATTTGGTTGTAGCCAGAAAATCCATCCATAAATGAGAACATTTCATTTCTGACACATTCATTAATGATTTTATCGATATAGGAAGTAGGATAATTGTCTTTTGGACAAGCTTTATTGATATCCCTGTAATTGTCGCATACTCTAATGGTTCCATGTTTCTTATCAACAAGTACACTATTAGACATCCAATCAATTAAGGGATCTAGGTAGATGAATCCTACTTTGAGTAGTTTCTCGAACTTAGCTTTAATCGCAACAAATTTTTGTGGATGCACCGAACATAATCATTGTCTGATAGGTTTTCCATCTGGGTAAGTCTTAATTTCATGCACTACAATGCTTGGGTGAATTCCTAGCATTTCCTCATAGGACCAGGAAAAAATGTCACAGAATTCTTGAAATATGGCGTTATACATTCGCATTTCTTCAATTGAGCATGAGGGAACTATGTGAACATTTTCAAAAATCCATATTTTAACTGAGACGTCAATGGTAGTCATTGCAAATATATTCCCTAAATTCCTTTTAGACTTAGTTTGAAATTCTGAAATGGGTGATTATGGACTTTTTACTATTTCAGGTGAAAACATGTTTAAAAAATCATTCTCAATTTTATCAGGGCCAGGTAGAAAATATGAACGATGATGATGATTATTCCAAGGAATTTCATCCAAATTCATAACCTCCACAATGCTTTCATCAGTAAAAAATGTACAGTGGAAAGGATTAGAGAGTCAAAACGATTCTGACCAAGGTAAAGGAGAATAATCATCATTGATCTTATCCATTCAATCAATATCAGAAGATGAAGGGTCAGAAAATGATTGTACTTCCTAATTAGGCAATTCAAGAAGGCTCAAAGGAATCTCATTGCCATAAGAGGATAATTCAGATTCCAAAGGCACTAATAACGGATCATAATATTCCATAGTGCTCGATGTAATCGTGTTAAACTTGACAAAATTAGAAGGAAATTTTGGTGGAGGCATCACAAAGGTTCCCATCAGTGATGAGTCTTTGATTAAACCAACACCAATATCATCATAAAGAGTATTCATTTTTTCGACAAAAGGTATGCTACCCATAGAGTTAGGGTCTAAAGTGTATTAAGACAACTGGTCTACTTTGACAATTTTCCCTTTGTGAGGAAATTGTATCATTCGAAAAATAGATGATACTACTGTTGACATAGAATAGGTCCAACTTCAAACAAGGAAAAATTTGTAATCAAGTTAAGCATCAACAACTTCAACTTTGATTGCTATTGTTTTTCCCTCTAGCTCTATGGGAAAATAGTTCAAGATTCCATAAGGACAAAAACATCTTCCATCAAAGGATTTCATAGTGGTATGTGAGTAATTGATGGTTGGAGAACCTAAATGTTTCCAACAAGCAATCAACATAATGCATGTAGAAGCTCCTTCATCAACAACTGTGCGAAATACTTGTCTAGTTTTAACAAAAACTGGAATATGGAATGCCAATTGATGAGGGAGTTTTAGGATATGACTTTCAAGATCAAAGATAATTAGGTCATGATCCTTCAAATCAATAGCTCCTATGGATTACAATAAAATATTTTAGTGTGTTGAGTGTGTTTGTAGCACCTCCAGAGCTGACATTGCAGAAGGAGACATAGCCCAGTCTTCAACAATGTTGTAATTTTGTACAACTCTAGCATTAGAATTGAAAGCTGATTTCTGAAGCACAACTTTAGGAGGTAGTCAGGTCAAGATGTCAAGATTCAATTTCTCGATCTATAATGGTTCAAAAGGAGGACAAGGAATTGAATTGGAAGGTTGACTAACTTAACTAGCCTCATTTAAACAGTCAACATGACGCTTAGACCCGTAATTTTTCGATCTCGTATCTACCATAATTTCTTGCGAAGACATCATCATGATATCTTGTGATGTGGAAGAGGAGATATTCTATGAGAAACCATTGTGCTATCTTGAGAAGGAAATTGGTCCTTCAAAACAATGGAAGTTAGAGAACCTTTAATGAATTTATAAAACTTTGTCTGATGTGGGAATTCCTTCGTATAGTGATCCTCATTGAAAATAATGCAAGGATAGTGAGGTTTTCATTTTTAATCAGTAGGATTAATTTTAGTAGGTTTCTCCTTCAAAGAAGCATTTTGTTTCGATTTACCTTTCCCTTATTTTTTACTTCCAGCTGATTTCGTCCCTGATAGTAGATGATTCTACAACATTGATTTTGGAAATAGTTTCCAGAGAAAGGCTTTCAGATGGTGTATCTCGTATGGCCAGAGTCTGAGTATTTTTAGGATTTTTATTTTTCCCTTTAGTCTATTGGCTAATAGAACTTATAATACCATCAATGACATTAGATCCTGATCCTGTAGGAGATGTAATGATTGGTTCACTCGTGGGGCATGGTAAATTCAAGATTTTCTCATACAAAGTACTAGATTGAGTGTAGATTAAGTCTAAGTACTAGGCATGAGAAATTATCTACTCTTCCATGATGACAACTCCCTTGGAAACATCCTCTGTAATAACAGGAAGAAGTGACTTTGTAAACCACTTAGCTAAAATCTGATCTGGAATAAAAACCTTGACTAAGAAACGTATACGTCTCCATTCATGGACATGATAAAAAATGTGAGTCGATTTAGATTGTTTTAAAGAAGTCAAAAGTTTAGTACCAATATCATAACAGGTCAGTAACTAAAAGTAGTTAAAAATATTGTTTCCACGAAGTTAAAGCTATAGAAAGAAGCATGAGGTATCTCAATGTACCATTCGGTTACCCAACCTGTTAAAATTCATTGGAAAAGGTGAATACAGATGGAATCATTGATTAAAGAATTGGATGCACACCAAAGATTATATGTCAACACATGATTGGATGGGTCTTCTCCCAATTTTCCTTCAAATTTGGGTATGTCACTGGGTAACTTGGTAGGAATCGTCGACCAATAAGGATAATAATAAATAGAACCATTGGTTAACTAAGGTAAATTGTGTAGATCTAAGGTTACAATAAATAGTAACTGTTGGTTAGGATCTTGCGATAAAGATTGATAACCTTGTAGGTTAAGACCAACCCTTGAAGGAGGATACCCAAGATATCTTGGAATAGCCTGTGCAGTTGGAATTGGAATCCCACCAGGGTAACCAGGGTGAACCATACCGAGTTGAGGTTTAACAGGGACTTGATAAGTATGACCAGGGTATGATTGAATCTGAAATGGTTGAGCTTGACCCATTTGACCTAAGTAATTGTTGAGTCTTGAAAATGTCATTCATTTCCATTACACTTTCACTATTATGTCCATTATATCACCTCCATTTTACTACTATGTCACCACATTCATCCCACTTTCATTATCATTGGGCCACATTTATGTTTTTCCAATCTTTATTAATTCTAAGCCTTTTAAGTGAATTTGTGGTTAAAAATTAGGAAATAATGTGCATAG
>APFE031200764.1:33578-47474 GCA_000404065.3 Pinus taeda | reverse complement strand
CTCAAGTAGTGTGAGTTAGCTGCTTTACTTTAAGTTTGAGTTGTTTTTCAAGTTTTTGCTTTCTTTTCATTTTCAACAGCAAGGACACTGGGCCATTGCCATTAGTTCGCTTTTTGATGCAATTATTTTCTCTTAAGAATTGATTTCATTTTAGTTGTTTTAAAGCTTTCTTTTTAAGCACTTTTAAGTTTGAGAAAATCACTTTAGGAAACCAACAAGAATAAAACTCAAAAAAACAACACAAACTATAAAATAACGAAGTAAGAAAAAGGTTAACTAAGCACATATGGTGGACCACACTTCATTAGTTTACGATACTCGGATTGATAATTTATGTAGAGAAATTTAAGACGTTAAATTGACTAGACATTTTTGGCGCCGTTGTTGGGGAAGTGTAATTAGGAGACCTTATTTCTTACATCTAAAAAAAAAAAGTTAATAATTCTTGAGTATGCTCTCCTCTTGCACTTTGTGTGATCTGGAGGATCAGAAAAAGAATTATTATGTAAAAAAAAAAAGAAAAAAATGAGACAAAATAAACTTCAACATTTCAATTGATTCAATTAAAAAAAAAATGAAAAAAATGAAACTCAACTGCTTTGATAGGTTCAAATTATCCAAAATTGTCTGGTTATGGTTTGTAGTGGTCTTCAAAACACTGTATCATGTTTGAATAAGGTCTTGCAACTTAGCTGCGGAAAGTCCCCTGATTCCGCAGCTAGTTGAGAATTCCGCAACTGTTTCAAGGTTGAGCAGGTTACAAGTGTCCAATGAAGAAATCGACCACATGGGCATCTCCAGAATTGTGCCGACATGGATCCTATTCTAGTCACCCCACTGAGATTGATGAAAAACCAGCCTAAGACCTCAGTCAAAGTCCTGTTTTAGCATGTTTTTCTTGAAGTATTTGCTGCCTGAAATTGAAAATCATTAATCCTTTTTATAAAATTTTACAATTTCAGAGAAGGAAAAAAGAGAAAAACAATCTTTGGCTATCTTGAATCCTAGTTTTTCACTGTGGCTTCAAAATATCATTATGTAAAATTCAAAGAAAAAAATAGGAGGCAACAACAAAAAAATGGTTGTAACACAAGAACCAACCATGTTGCACTCAAGTAAAACACTTTGCAGAAATATGAAGTTATCAAATGATATCATAATCAAATGATATCATACAAAGTTAAGCCAAAGCTCAAGGATCAAAAGAGTTAATGTAATATATATTGCATGAGGACATGCAATAGCTTCAGGGGGGGTACGTTGAGTCTTGAAAATGTCATTCATTTCCATTACACTTTCACTATTATGTCCATTATATCACCTCCATTTCACTACTATGTCACCACATTCATCCCACTTTCATTATCATTGGGCCACATTTATGTTTTTCCAATCTTTATTAATTATAAGCCTTTTAAGTGAATGTGTGGTTAAAAATTAGGAAATAATGTGCATAAGCTTATACCTAACCAATGGGTTGAGATTGTTGACATGTGTAGGTTGAAAGGAGGCTTCTAGAAGACCCTTATGTGGCACTCTAAGGCCAAATTCGAATTTGAGTGGAAAGAATCATCGGATCATGAGGATATGTTTCACATCTCCTAATTGTATTGTAACTCTAAAAAGACACGTGTCTTATCAGTTCCTATTTTGATTAGGACTCTAGAGGTAGAGGGAGAGATTCATGGATTATCATTAATGAGATGGCTCTCAATCTTTTTGTATAAATAGGAGATCTCTCTCCTTCATTTGTTAGTTCTTAAGCTTAGCTTATGAGAGTTAGTTGTTTTTCCTTGATGGCTTTTTAAATCTTTGGAGAGCTTTGTTTTTTGTAATTTTGAAGAATTTAAATAAAGCTTTGATGTTCTCAACATGGAAGGAGATGTGAAGTAGATGCCATGGAGCATATTAGAATGTAAGGTAGAGTAGATTTCATTTTGTAAATATTTGCTTTGATTTAATTATGTCATTTGATTGCTTTCAAGTTTGATAGATTAGATTTTTCATTCATGCAATTTTAATTCATGCAAGTGTGCTCAACCGGTTGCAATTTTTCATCTTTTTTTGATAACTTTTGGCATATGAGATCATCTTGTCCTTCCTGCTAACCTTTATTTTCTGCAATTTACATTCAGCATTGTCCTTTTCAAGTTGTTATTTGTTTATTTCTTTTTCTGCTAATTAGATGTCATACTACTTAACAATTTATGATTTCTTTCTATGGGCAAATGACTATATCAGCAGGAGATCAGAAGATCACTAACTGTAGTGTGATTTAGTTGTCATATTACTTACTCATAGTTGCTTTCCATAAAGTAGATTGAGCTGAATGGTAAAGAACTAAAAGAATCTAAGTAGTGTGATTAATTTCTTTTTACATTTAGTTATCATATTGCTTGTTGTGTTCATAATTACTTCCCCAAGGTAGATTGAGCTGAGGGGTAAAGGATTTGAAGAATTCAAGTAGTGTGATTAGTTTCCTTATGTAATTTACTTTCTTGAACAGTTAAATATCATATTGCTTGTTATGATCATGATTGCTTCCCCAAGGTAGATTGAGCCAAGGGGCAAAGGATCTAAAAATCTCAAGTAGTGTGAGTTAGCTGCTTTACTTTAAGTTTGAGTTGTTTTTCAAGTTTTTGCTTTCTTTTCATTTTCAGCAGCAAGGATACTGGGCCATTGCCATTAGTTCGCTTTTTGATGCATTTATTTTCTCTTAACAATTGATTTCATTTTAGTTGTTTTAAAGCTTTCTTTTTAAACACTTTTAAGTTTGAGAAAATTACTTTAGGAAACCAACAAGAATAAAACTCAAAAAAACAACACAAACTATAAAACAACGAAGTAAGAAAAAGGTTAACTAAGCACATATGGTGCACCACACTTCATCAGTTTACGATACCCGGATTGATAATTTATGTAGAGCAATTTAAGATGTTAAATTGACTAGACAGTAATACTGCCCCTGTATAGGTTGAGCTTGTAAAGGTTAACCTTGAACAAATTGACATTGAATAAATTGACCTTAAAAACATGGGTTTTAGAAAGTTTTTGTTAATTTTAGGTATGTTCTATGCTAGAGCAATTTATTTTAATTTTCAAATATCTTTTCAAGATTAGCAATCATATCAGAAATAAAGTAAACTGCAGATAGAACATAAGTATAAATCGCAGAAGACATGCCAAGGTAAGAGGACACAAGATGTGGCGCTAGCCAAGGACAAACCCCACAATGTGTGGGGAAACCCTTGATCATTCTTCTTTTATGTTCTTCAAAGTTCGGAAGAGAAAGAGAGAGAGAGAGATAGTATATTTACAACAGAAGTCAACACTTTGACTTATCTAGATCTAGCATAGATCATTTCGTATAACGATGAGATCAGTTGAAGACATTCTGCTTCAACTGATTCTTCAAGGTGACAACTTCACCTATCGTAGTGCTTCATCTAGTTCGACTTGCTGCACCACTGCATATGACACCATGCTGCACTAATCATGATTATCATCATGCTGCCCATGTCCATGATCTTATCATGCTACTCTTCATGTTCATGATCTTATAATGCTGCCCATACTAATATGCATCATCATCATGCTGTTGTCCTATGCAGCCCATGATCTCTTACATCATTCTGCTATCTAATGCTCATATCATCATGCTGCCTTTACTATCCTTCTGTATATCAGCGTTAGCTGCTTGCTATGGCTTGCAGCCTAGCAAAGTAGCTAGGCTATCCTCCACATAGTCCCATATTGTCTATATGGCCAGTGTTCTTCATAACCATGTTGGACTACAATTACAAATAAAGTAGATTATATATTATATGGCTGCTCTCATAATATATATGACTATTCTATACATCATGAAGCATATATACATATGACTCTGTCTAGGTGATTGTCTTCCATACAGTGTAGGATGATTGCGTTCCATACATCATTGCGTCCCATGATTGTTGCGTCCATATATCATATGACCTGTGTGGTATATCACCATGACTGCCTAGTGTATTGGCTGTCCAACGTTTCATGATTATGACCTGCGTGGTATGAATTCCCAGCGTATTGACTGTCCAATGTTTCTAGCGTATACCTGTACGTGGATTCCAGAAATGAAACCCGAGTTCTGTTCCTCTAACTTGCGGGCTTCATATATATTAGCTGTGGCTAATATCGTTCCATATATAATTTCCTTCCATTATAGTGTATAACTGTACATGGATTTCGGAGAGCGTATTATATATGACTGCATGTTCTTCCATTAATACTGTGTGAGGCCTCCTTGGTGTGCCAGGGTTTGTTTCTTGATCATCATATATTTCCTAGCGTATATATGTGTCCAATGTATATATTTTGTATGAGCCTTGCTTCGTATTTATTTACGTGGATATTATATATCTCTATTGCTGTGAACAGATCTCCATGCTAGGACTATGTTTAGATGCATTAACCAATGTATATGTATTGTTTCCCAGCATGTAAATGTCTTCCTTTACTGTGGCTAAGTGTCTCCATTTCCAGCGTGTAAATTAGGGCATCATCTTAGGGCATCCTTCATTAGTGCCTCTCCTTCTCCAAAAACCCAAGGCGTGGAGAGGAGAGCACATGAAGAATGTGTATGTCAAATGACCTCAAGTCCTCTTCAATTTATACTAAATTGTAGGTGATGAATAGGCATGTCTTTTGGGCTTTTGAGCCTACTCAAGTTGTTAGTCGGCTAGATGATAAATCCATAATCAAAATAAATTCATATCTCCATAAATACTTATCGGAATCGGATGATATTTGTATCAATTCTACACCTCCCGACGAGAGGGATCTAATAAAAATATCAACTGCCATAAATAGGCTGTCCCACATGGAGTTTGGCCCTAGTTTCCAATTTTAACACTCCCTCTCAAATAGGGAGAACTCCATCTATTCATCCATATGTCTGACTATACTATCTCTACCATCAATGCCCTGCACTACTCTACCCAGCTCTCCTCAACTCTACTGGCTCTACTCTACTCTGCTCAACTCTGCTAGCTCTGCTCTGTTCTGCTCAACTCTGCTCAACTCTGCTAGCTCTGTTCAACTTAGCTCTGCTAAACTATGAAGAAGAAGAATTGATCGATAATGTCTCATACCATTCTCCACTGACCCGAAGTCAATCTTTGAGTGCATACCACTGGTCCCAGACTAGTCTCAACCGACCCAAAGTCAGCATCATAGTGGGTACCACTCCTACCACTAGTCCCAGACTAGTATCGCAGTCTCATAGAGTGTACCACTGGTCCCTGACCAGTCTCAACCGACCCGAAGTTAGCGTCATAGTATGTACCACTCTCCCTGGTCCCAAACCAGTCATGCATTGACACGTAGTTAGTCTCAGAGTATGTACCATTGGTCCCAGAATAGTCTCAACCGACCCGAAGTTAGGGTCATAGTAGGTACAACTCCTACCACTGGTCCTAAACCAGTATCATTGGTCCCAGATCAATGAAGGTCATCCTATAATAGGGAGTATGGTAGATACAGTGATGTGTCCATCGATACTACTATGGTCCCTATCCTCATTTCCCTGCTCATTGATCAGATGAGAGGTACTTCCCATGAGTCTCAGACCGCATGGGTAGGATGCCTCGATAAGAGAACTTAATCAATCCTGTCCTCACAAGCGAACTAATCATCCTGCTACAATCGCCATGGAGAACATATCATCCAGGCCTCACAGGAGAATTTATCATCCTGCTACATTTGTCATGGAAAACACATCATCTAGACCTCACAAGAGAACTAATCATCCTGCTACACAGAAGAGTGAATCGTCATGTTCCACAAGAGAGTGAATCATCTTGTCCCACAAGAGAGTGAATCATCTTGTCCACAGGAGAGCGAATCATCCTGTCCATAGGAGAGTGAATCATCCTGTCCCACAAGAGAGTGAATCATCTTGTCCCACAAGAGAGCGAATCATCTTGTTCACAGGAGAGTGAATCATCTTGTTCATAGGAGAGCGAATCATCTTATCCATAGGAGAGCGAATCATCCTGTCCCACAAGAGAGTGAATCATCCTGTCCCACAAGAGAGTGAATCATCTTGTTCCAGTGCGCACCACCAGTGGAGGGTGAGTCACCCTATGGTCGTATGTTGCTCCAGTAAGAACCGCAACCCCCAGATCTCCCAGAGCTCAATGTATGCAACATGCAGGACCCTTGTACAAGGGTCTCTTGACGACTGCAAGTTGTTCGAGAAAATCATAGATTTTATCTTTCCCCCTGGGGCTTTAACGACCTATACGTCATCTCAGTGCGATGGAGCCTCCTTTCTCATCGACTTACCATATCCTGGATAAGGTAGTATCTGATGTCTATCTACTGGAGAAATTGTTGAATATGAGATTCCTCAATAATCAAATCCCTCCTCTGGTTGTTACAGAGAATCACAGTGGTATTCATCATGTGTACAAACAGCTCACTGAAGAGCTTTCCCCAACCAAGCAGCTTCATACGAGATCATACTCGTATATATGTATCCGATCTCGATGGTGATTATAACAACCAACTTCTGCTTCCTGCTCATCCATGATATCGAAGTAGAGTCCAAAAAGAAACAACATTAAGAAGTGCTCCACATTGCTTGCCCAATCAGCATTTGAATAATCATGTAGTTTCATATTTCTAGTAGTGTATCTCAATCCATGAGAGATTGTGACCTAAATACATTTTAGAAGATTCTTGGCACCAATCCAATGGGGCTCAACCAAATATGATCTCCCCATGCTAATTGCAAAACATATGTCCAGAATCCAACTCCCTCTTACTTCTGCAAATGAGAGTGTCTGCACCTGTCAGAAATAGTTCGTCTGCATAAGGTGCCGGTATGAGAGGTGTATCATCCACAACCTTCAGATAATGGTTTGGATTGGTTTCACCCCTTAGTGAATCTTAGCTTCATCAAACAACTATCAATCTTCTCATACTACACCCAGGGTGTTTTGCTTCAAGCCATAGAGGGATTTCTTCCACTTGTATATATGAGATTCCTGTTCATGAATCTCCAACTCCATGGGTTGTTTCAAACTTGTGGACCTGCTACATGAGGGGAATGGTCCCCTTGTAATATTTTCCTTCGGTACATCTCAGACATGTACTTTCATGCTCCTTTTGAATTCAGGCTTCCTTGTCATCATCTGACTTACAGACCTCCGGTGCTATGTGTCAATGGAAATGGTCCCCAGTGGAATTCTTGTAACTTAATACAACCTTGAACTCAAAATCATCTTTGAAAATTTTATTTTCAGACACATACCTTTCCATTGATGAATTCCACCTTAAAACCTTCGACTTCCATTCCTGGGGTTCCTTGCTTTCTTGAAGAGCCAGCCATGTGCTTGATGACCTGCATCTCTGCCATTCGGACACTCCCTCGCATAAGGGCTGAAATTATCATCAAGACATCTACCTTTTCTTCTACCCTTAGATCTGAAGTTCCCAGTGAAGTGATCTTTAGGTAGGCCATCAGAAACTTCCGCTGCATCATTCTGATAACATTCTCTGCTTCAACTTCACTCTAGGCGAATTATGAGGAACCCATTGATCCTTTTGTTTTGTCCCAACTGTCTTTGGTGATTGCTCTTTCACTCTTGCTTGGGAATTGTCTTCACCTCAGCTCTGATACCATGTTAATTTTAGGTATGTTCTATGTTAGAGAAATTTATTTTAATTTTCCAATATCTTTTCAAGATTAGCAATCACATCAGCATTAAAGTAAACTGCAGATAGAACATAAGTATAAACCATGGAAGACATGCCAAGACAAGAGGACACAATATGTGGCGCTAGCCAAGGACAAACCCCACAATGTGTGGGGAAACCCTTAATCAATTCTTCTTTTATGTTCTTCAAAGTTCAACAGAGAAAGAAAGAGAGAGAGATAGTATATTTACAACAGAAGTCAACACTTTGACTTATCTAGATCTAGCATAGATCATTTCGCATAACGATGAGATCAGTTGAAGACATTCTACTTCAATTGATTCTCCAAGGTGTCAACTTCACCTATCATAGTGCTGCATCTAGGTCCACTTGCTGCACCACTGCATATGACACCATGTTGCACTAATCATGATTATCATCATGCTGCCCATGTCCATGATCTTATCATGCTGCTCTTCATGTTCATGGTCTTATAATGCTGCCCATACTAATATGCATCATCATCATCATGTTGCTGTCCTATGCAGCCCATGATCTCTTACATCATTCTGCTGTCCAATGCTCATATCATCATGCTACCTTTACTATCCTTTTGTATATCAACCTTAGCTGCTTGCTATGGCTTGTAGCCTAGCAAAGCAACTAGGCTATCCTCCACGTAGTCCCATACTGTCTATATGACTAGCATTCTTCATAACCACGCTAGACTGCAGTTATGAATGAAGTAGATTATATATTATATGACTGCTCTCATAATATATATGACAGTTCCATACATCATGAAGCGTATATACATATGAATCTGTCTAGGTGATTGTGTTCCATACAATGTATGATGACTGCATTCCATACATAATTGCATCCCATGATTGCTACATCCATATATCATATGACCTGCATGGTATATCACCATGACTACCCAGCGTATTGACTATCCAGCATTTCATGCATATGACCTACGTGGTATGACTTCCCAGCGTATTGATTGTCCAACGTTTCTAGCGTATACCTGTACGTGGATTCCAGAAATGAAACCCGAGTTTTGTTCCTCTAACCTGCGGGCTTCATATATATTAGTTGTGGCTAACAACATTCCATATATAATATCCTTCCATTATAGCATATAACTGTATGTTGATTTCGGAGAGCATATTATATATGATTGCATGTTCTTCCATTGATACTGCGTAAGGCCTCCTTGTTGTGCTAGGGTTTCTTTCCTGAACAACGTATATTGCCCAGCGTATATATTTTGTATGAGCCTTGCTTCGTATTCATTTACGCGGATATTAGATATCTCTATTGCTGTGAACAGATCTTCGTGCTAGGAGTGCGTTTAGATGTATTAACCAACGTATATCTATTGTTTGCGAGCATGTAAATGTCTTCCTTTACTGTGGCCAAGTGTCTCCATTTCCAGCGTGTAAATTAGGGCATCCTTCATTAGTGTCTCTCCTTCTCCAAAAACCCAAGACATGGAGAGGAGAGCACATGAAGAATTTGTATGTCAAATGACCTCAAGTCCTCTTCAATTTATACTAAAAAATAGGTGATGAATAGGCATGTCTTTTGGGCTTCTGAACCTACTCAAGTTGCTGGTCGACTAGATGATAAATACATAATCAAAATAAATTCATATATCCATAAATACTTATTGGAATCGGATGATCTTTGGATCAATCCTACACCTCTCGACGAGAGGGATCCAATAAAAATATCAGCTACCATAAATAGGTTGTCCCACATGGATTTTGGCCCTAGTTTCCAATTTTAATAGTTTTCCCTTGGAGAGGTGGACTTTGAAAAACTTGTCATTGAAAGTGTGGAAACTGGTAAGCTTGACCTTGAAAATACATGCTTTGGAAAGCTTGACCTTGAAAAGGTGTTTTCACTATTGCTACTATAGGTTGTCCGATAAGAATTTGTGATATATACTGGACCATAGGAACGGTTTGACAAGCAGAAACCAATGATTGTCTAAGTAGTATGAGGAACATATATTTGAGGGGTTACTGGAATGATCATTTGTGATACTCCAGGAATCAGTGTCTAAGGAGAACTTTGAACTAGCTACGAAACAAATGTTTGAATAGGGATCCGTGGAAAACTCTGAAAAGGTCGTTGAATCAGTTGCTGAATAGGTGTTTGAGGAATTCCTCTAATAGGTTGTTGGACAAATGTTTGAGGAATCCTCTGAAAATGTTGTTTGATAGGTATGACAATACTTAGAATAAGTATTTGAGGAATAGTTTGCTCAATAGGCTAATCAGGTCGATAAAGTGGCACTTGAGGAGCACCTGAACCATACTATTGATTAAAATCAAGATTCAAAATAGTGTTTGTCCCAGGATAATGAGTAACAAGTAAAGGTTTATTTACAGCAGGTTGACCTAGGCTAGGCTAAGGTATCTGACCATAAGTTCCAGTAAAAGGTTGACCCCCAACAATAGATTGTCCTCCAGGTGGAGGATAAGGTGCTTTCCCCCTAGACTGGTAATAAACACTAGTCAGGGTTATTTGAGGGTTACTTGAATTACCAGAAACCATGTAAATTTGTTGGTCTGATGTTGTAAGTGCTTAAGTCATGGAATTCATGCTCTGAATAGTAGATGTAGATAAACCAGATGACCAAGTAGAAGGTTGGGGAGAATAAGTAGCTCCTGAAAAAGTCCCAGTAAGTGACTGGTATCTAGGAGGAATTGACAGACCACCATACAATAGTGATTCTAGAGAGCTGGTAAACATAGATGAATCAATAGGTTTGCTCCCAATAGGAATTTATGACATAGTTCTTTCTAGTGAATAAAAAGGAATGTGTGGCGGTGAAAAATTATGACCTAAAAAACTCAAAGTGGTAGAATACCACGGGTTAGGTCGGAAAGGAGAGAAAGAACTCTTGGTTCAAAAGTTTCAGTACCAGTAAATGGAGAATGAGGTATCTCTATTTCTTTGTTAACATCTCAAGTGCTAATTAACTCAGGAAGTAGTGTAGTGATAACTATTAGCTTCCTTCGAGGTGAATGTAGCTTAGGAGTAGGAGCTATAACAACTGAAGGTGATTCGGGCTGAGAAACTTTAGACTCATGATGTTTTACTCTTGGTTTGGTAAGTTCAGTATTCGAAACTTCACCAATGTTAGATTATGTGTGAACTACTTCAGTAATCTCTATACCAAAGTAAACTAAAGTTGATTCTACTTCTTACATTGGATTCTCTTTGATTCCTACTGTCTTAGATTGTAAAACTGTTGATGTTTCAGCTTCTTCTGAGGCTTTTGATCTTGTTAACTTTAACCTTTCAGTTTTTATCTTTTCCAACTGACTCGATGTGTATTCATGAGGTTTACCTTGCATTCTATTTGATTGCTTTGGTGATTCAACCAGGTTGAAAATTTATCACAAAATAAAACAATATTCACAATCCAATCCTAAGATCTCTAAAAAAAGTAAAAAAAAAAAATTAAACCACGCTAAAAAATCTTAGGATTCAAACCATGAAAACAAGCTTTTCACAATGAAATCACTAGTTGTTAATGAAATTCAATGTCGTAGAAATCAAAGTGAAAAGTGGTTGTAGATATGAGCGAGTGGAACCAGTTACAATGACAAGCTACTTAATGAAACAATTTGGTGCAAGTAACTTCACTTATGCCATCTCGAGCAACTATTACCCTCCAAAAAGTCCAAGTGAGTCTAGTCAATGTCTGTTCCAGGTACAACAAGACCTTCCCTCTCTGTCATCTCAGGTAATAGCCCTAGGATTGTGGTCACTAAGGTTACCAACTACAACAATTCTACCTGGGGGGTAGTCATAGACTAGACGTACACGCAATGGGAGAGTAACAAAGTTCAATCCCCTTGAAAGCTCCTCAACATGGTTAATTGGAGGTTTAATTTCAAGTGACCCCAAGTACCTTTCGACACCATTGTAATATGTGTAGATCATTGTAATTACCTATTATTTAATTGTCAACCCAAGGGTTTCGTAAAACTTGCGACGCATGCATGCATTGTATATGCTAGAAATTAACTTTCAATTTAGATCAATCTAAGTATGAAACCAAATAAAAACAAACCAAATTCACCTATTATAATTCAACAATCAACTCAAAATAAATTATAGTACAATGCATGCAATTGAAATCTTAATCTTTAAATATTGCAGGAATTGAAAAGCACACCTCTTTCAGAAATGAAATAAAAAACAATGATTCTTAACCTCTCACATAGGAAAAGATATGAAAGCAAATAAAAATAAATGCTCTTAATTTCTAGGTAGAAAGCAAATAAAAACAATCACCCTTTAACCTCTCACACATGAAAAGATATGAAAGAAAATAAAAACAAATGCTCTTAACTTCTAGGTAGAAAGCAAATAAAGACAATCACTCTTAAGCTCTCACACAGGAAAATATATGAAATAAATAAATCTTAATCTATGAAAGTAATAAATCTTAATCTATGAAAACATAAATCTGACACATTGTAGGTGGCCAATCCAAAAGCATGAGAGATGGCAAGTTGAGAGGCTCCAAATGCAAGCATAACCAAATCAAGGTGAACATCACTCATGAGCATAGTGCCAAATCCAAATTCTATATTCAAAACATGAGCATTTCCCCAGCTTTACACATGAGTATCTCCAATGTTACACATGCCTTTGAAAGGATAAGGCTCTCCTATTTATACAAAAACATAAGAAACTACCTCATTAATGGAGGTCCATTATTCTCTTCCTATATCCCTAGAAAATCTCATAGAGTTACAACTCCAATAGGTAATGATGGGACACATATCCTCATTGACCTTTATCCAAATCTTCTTCCATATCTTGAAGATAATTCGAATTTGAGTATTGGAGGCCACATAAGGGTGTCTTAGAAGCTTCCAAATGACCTACAGATGTCATGAAACTCAAGCCACTTTTAAGTATTAGCAAGTATATGTAATTTTTCTAAGTTTTAACCATAAATTCACTTAAAATACTAGAAATCATTAGCTTTTGGAAAACACAAAGGTTACCCATATAATTATAAAAATGGAAGCTGTTAGGCCCCTATACTACTAGTGTAACCCCTTATTATTATTAGTACAACCCCCTTATTATATTGATGACCATGTAGTGGCCCATATTGTTACTATTGTGCCCCATAGAAGCCCACTATTGTTATTATTGTGCCCTTACATTATTATTGTTATGTAGGCTCTGATTATAAATCGACCCTTAGACTCCATATATGAAAGAAGGTAATTTTCATTTGTATCATCCAAGAATTGTTCATTTATTAATGTAAGGAGGTTTCCCCCTCGAAGAGGCTGAATTCTAAGGCATTGAATCTATATCTTCTCTATTCTTTTCTTGAGTGGTTTCAAAACATTTTGGTATCAGAGCTTTGGATTCTAGGGTTTCGCTACTCCAAACAGGTCATCGTGGAATTTTCGCTATAACGTTTTTTTTGTGATGTTTCAGAAGTTGAAAAAAAAACCCATTTGAGAAGAAATCACTCTAAATCTTGGGTCCGAATTTTAGAGCTTTTTGCGCTATATTTGCGGAGACATGATCTGAGGAAGTTGGTATTTTTGCAGACTCCTGAATTACATTCCAAACAGGTGACCTGGGGAAAATCGTCATAACTTTCGCTCTGGGGATCGGATTGAAATTTCATAAGAAGGTACAGAAATAGGACAGAGTTTAGTTTCTTGTATGCAGTTTGCAGATCCAAAGGTTGAAACAGTGACTCGTGGCACGTCATACAAGTTCGCTCTACTGAACTAGTCTATAATCAAGTCACTGTGGGAGATTTCGCATAACTCTTCCTTGGAGAATCCAATTTGGGTCAAAAGTGTGGCATTGGAAAGAGGACATGGAGGGCTACTGCAGGTCACAATTGCAGAACTTAAAGATCTGAAAGTATAGAGTTAGAGTCATTTCAAGATCGAGCTCCTAAAATCAAGAAAAACAAGATGAGGAAGTTTGATGGGAAGGATCTGGTAAATTGGATACTTCAGATGGAGCAATATTTTGATCTACATGGCATACCACTGTTACAAAAGGTATGTATTGCATCTTCATATTTAGAACCAGATCAATTTTTATGGTATAAAGGGCTTTGTTCTCGTAAACAACTTGTTATGTGGTCAATTCTCACAGAGGAAATGATAGCACATTATGAGGATACAAAGAGCAACACCTTCT